>CAIGQQ010034625.1:179303-213373 GCA_903798035.1 Danio albolineatus
GATAGATAGATATATAGATAGATAGATAGATAGATAGATAGATAGATAGATAGATAGATAGATAGATAGATAGATAGATAGATAGATAGATAGATAGATAGATAACTATGTACAGCAGGGGTGTCCACACTCGATCCTAGAAGGCCAGTGTCCTGCAGATTTTAGCTTGAACTTGTCTCAACACACCTGCACAGATGTTTCTAGAAAGCTAGCCCAGGTGTTTCTGATTAGGGCTGGAACTAAACTTTGCAACCCTCCAGGACTGGGTTTAGGCACCTGATATACAGTTAATTAGTAATTTTGTGATTCGATTTTAATTGTAATAATAATTTTAGAAAACCATTTAAACAAATTTAATCTCTTCATCATTCTTTACATGAATTGAGTAATTGCTGTTTCAGAATCGGCTGCCGTTTCACTGGGAAATGTTATTTGAATGGACCCTCGATCTCTTAACAAGCTCACAGTGCTCATCATCTGACAGGAGTTTCGGCCATACAGCAGGATTGCGGAGGAAGCTGTGTTTCATTGTGTGTCATATTTCTACTTTTTCCCAAATGTTCTCAAAGTTCTCACTCATGCACACTCTGCCTACCTGTACTCTGATCGCTAACAGACAGATCACTAAAATCTCTGTGATTGTAAACAACAGCAGGAAAATAATAAACAGTCCATTTAAATAATTACATTTACAACAGAGAAGAAGCAAGTTGGTTTGACTGTAGCAGGGAAATACCTCGTGCTCGCAGTGCTAAAATATTTACTGTCGGTAGGGGAATGATCTGCTCTCAATGCTGCAGGTGTGAGAATGCTGTGTGGCTCTGTGCCACCTTTGGGTGTTCTGAGGTGGGGGAGAGACTGACGGGATTACCCGCAGCTTGTTGCAAAGAGTAACGTTAGGAATGGTACAGCACAGACACATGAGAGTCTCTAAAAATCTTCAGTAGCGCCAAAAAAACATTTGTTAGTTGCTTCTTTGAAAAGTCAATAAGTGGGCAACACTGGCTGGCAAGTGAGTGTCTTTGATTAAAACGCTTACACCTTGTGCATGTGCAGTACGGAAGGAATGTCCGATTATTCATGGGGACCCCCAGTTTTTAACAGAAGGCCTAATAACGTTAAAATTTGATCAGTTATAGAGATTTTACAAACTGGAAATTGCATGTTCTCCCCATGTTCACATGGATTTCCTCCGAATGCCCCAGTTTCCCCCACAAAGACGTGCTATAGGTGAATTGGGTAAGCTAAATTGTCCATAGTGTATGTATGTGAATGAGAGTCTATGGGTGTTTCCCAGTGATGGCTTGCAGCTGGAAGGGCATCCGCTGTGTAAAATATGCTGGATAAGTTGGCGGTTCATTCCGCTGTGGTGACCCCTGATTAATAAAGGGACTAGGCAAAAAAAAAAGAATAAATGAATGAATGTAGTGCAGTCTGTCTACACCTCCTCACTTGACTGTCTGACAGGCCACTGATTTACCACAATCTCAACCATTCTAAGGTTATAACTGACAACATGGCCTATAGTGGCTCTTATTTCATTCGACATAACCCTATGTCCTTAACCTTTTCTGCTTCTTTCTCTGTTTTGCCTCTTTACCCATGCATCATTTATCCTTACTCTTCTTCTTCCTGTTACTGACTGATCATATCCTGGATGTTTATCCATTGTCAGATGTTTCAACTGTCGCATTGTCCTCTGCCCGTGCTTTCCAATTGAATGCTCATGAGATCCACCTTTGAACTACTCATCATTGATCTATCTGCATTATCTTCTTTAGTAAAAGTAATAATTCACCTGCACATTTCATTGCAAATTTACCAGAAAAAGTAGAAATAATAGAAATGTGTAGAAAATATGGTTGACTATCACAATACAGGGCGACACTAGACTATGAGCATGCAATATTTGTTCAAATGGTGCTGCGAAAAGGGGAAGGATGAAACAACACTGCTAAAATGAACAGTTCCTCGATGTTTTGTTTTTCTATTGATTTCATGCGCATTGTCTGATGCATTTCCACACATACTGCTGGACAGGCTCAGGAAGTGGATTGGTTTGTCTAGTACAGTGATTAATTGGTTTGTCTCTTAAATTCCTGACCGCTGTCAGTTTGTCCATTGCATCAGGGTGTTCCTCAGGGGTCTGTCCTTGGTCCGCTGTTGTTTAGTATTCATATGTTGCCTGTTGGCAAGATTACAAGTAAATATGGCTTGGGGTACCACTGCTATGCTGATGACACTTAAATCTATGTTAGTGCGTGCCCCGATCTTAATACTCCTATGTCAGTTTTTTCTGCCTGTCTCTTAGAAATTAAATCCTGGATGAATCCAAACATCCTTTAACAGTTCCAAAACTGAGGTTTTACTAATTGGCACTCCTACTAATGTTAGCCAAATAAGGATTTCACACTCTCGGTTGATGATGCTTAACCATCTTCTTCAACCCAGGTGTGTAACCTTGGGGTGCTCTTTGATGCACAGCTCAGTTTCAACTCTCACTTCGAACACAACAAAAACTGTCTTCTTTCATCTCCGCAATATTGCTCAGATTAGACCACTTTTCTCACGACCTGATGCGGAGAGGCTTATCCGTGCCTTTATCACATCACGTCTTGATTTTTGTAATATGGTAATTGTAATTGTGGTTTAGCTACAAGTTCTCTCAGAAAATTAGAGTATACACACACATCATCATGCCACCATATTACTCCTGTACTTCAACAATTACACAGGCTTCCTATTAAATCACAGATTGATTTTAAGACCTTGATTTTAACCTTCAAAGCAGTGCATGGGCTAGCACCTTGTTATATCTGTGACCTGGTAACTTTCGCCACCCAAGCCACTTCATTCGGCATCGAGACTTACCCTGTATCAGCCACGCTGTAAACTTTAGACCATGGGTGTAGAGCTTTCTCATGCAGTGTGCCTAAGCTGTGGAATGCACTACCCATCAGCATTAGGAATGCTGCCTCTCTTGACTGCTTTAAGAAACTTCTTAAGACCTGGCTTTTTATCTTTTTTTTTTTACTTAGGCTGATCAATTTGTTAACTTTTTATTATATCTAATGGTTCATATTCTTATCATTTTATTGCATCTTTTTATTGTTGGGCTGCTTCTGCTTTCCTTGTATTGTTAGCCTTGTAGCGCTTTGATTTTAAGAAAAGCGCATTACAAATAAAATTTATTATTATTATTATTATTATTATTATTATTATTATTATATGAATGTAAGTCAATGAAATGAAAAGTCTAGTGTGACTGGCTTTGGACTATTACTGCTATTACTGAAGTACGCTGGTAGAACTATTGCACACAGTACTATGTTATTAATTTTGAGCAACATGGCATCAGCAACTGATAATGTAAGAAAACTGAAGACCAATGCACATAATCAATGCACACGCCGTCACACTATTAGGGGATCGGCACCCTGAGTGCCATGTCACGGGCCAAGTAATTTCTTTTCTTTAGCCAAAAATGTATAATAGCTGTGCAATAAGATATAGCATCACTAAACGATGAGACACACATCTGGGCTGTACTTCTACAGAATTCCTTCAGAGAAAGAACAGCCAGAAAGGAGAAATTTATGAATTTGTTGCATTATTGAGTTATAACAATCTATGTTTCATCAGTTCGATTGCATTTTTTTTTTTTACCATTTCTATTCTGAATTGCAGGTTAAGTGCAATTAAAGTATAAACTGAAATACAAAGTCAAAGTATAAAATAACAGAAGTGAATGACTAGGTTTGCTATTCTTAGTACATTCTTAGTAGATTTTCTAGCAAAAAAGAACACTAAATATAAAAGTGGACACTTGCGAGCTATAACGCTGTCAATAATGACTAAATTGCTGAGGAATATCCAAAAGGTAAATGAAAAAAAAAGCACCAAATTGCTGACCAGGACATGAGTATTTTAAATGACTGAAAAACATATATATGGATTGCAGGTGCCCTAAATTAGTAAGTTTACATGGACACCAATAATCCGATTTTAATACAATTAAGACAATACTCTGATTAAGAGTCGACCACACACTCTCAGAAAAAATGGTACAATGTTGTACCAAAGAAGGTACAAACCCTTGTCACTGGGGCAGTACCTTTTTATGGGACAGAATTGTACCTTAAGAAAAGAAACAAATTTGTACCTTTTAGGGTCATAATTTGTACCATGGGAAACCAAAATGTACCTTTGTTTTTAAAAACCTGCAGATACAATATTGTATACTTTGTGAAAGATACCAACACAGTGACAAGACACTTTGTACCTTAACAGTGTCAAAAATGCCTACCAAACATTTATTAAAATGCCTTAAATGTTTAGTTTATAATACCTATAGTTTTATGTTTTACCAGTTGTTTTGTATTATTGTATTATAGGACTAAAAAATTGTTTATAAGTATCTTTAAACATATACTTTTAAATGATGATTCTTGTTTTAATATGGAAATTATTCATAAAAATCACTTTGCCTTTCCAGTCATATTTATTTTCATAGATACTGTAATAAAAAAGGAGTTGTTCAACACTTTTGTGCCTTTTATATTAGAACAATTGTGTACCTTCATTTCAGTTGTACCATAAAAGGCACAGAACAGTATCATAAGAGGTCTTTTCAGTACCATATAGAGACAATTTTTACAAAAGTCCTCAAGAAACATTATTTGTACCATCGTGTACCTTTTTTTCTAAGAGTGTATAAACAGCGATTTTTGATTAATTTAATCTGATTAAGGTCATAATCGAACTATACAGAAATCGAATTAAGGTATGTGGCATATGCAGATTTGTGCAGTACAGTACAGACATGTAAACACCTTAATCAAACTATTACCATCAAATTAAACTTTTCATAGCGTTTTGCGACAGGATGTTCCATACACACATGGCTGTTTGACATTATTCTTTGCACCTACCCAGTCAGAAATGGGCCACACCTGCGTCGCAAAATGCAGAGTTTTTTCTCTTTCCGTTCGGCATCAAATTCTATTAAAATAACACTCTTCCACCAGTTTGTGCGTCCAATGCCTCTGTTTGTCATGCGGGGGGACATGAATGAAATGTTCCTGAATGAAAGTGAACTGTGAAAGTGAAACTGAAACAGATTCAAAAAAAATACCCACCATAATAAGGGATAGCCCACCATAATAAGGGATACCCCCAACCCCCACCGCCTGCATGGAAACACAGAACTGACTCACATTTAAGAGCAAGCGGCGGCCCCTGGTGGTAGGCGGTATGGGTTGTGTATAGGGGGAAAGACTGAAAATATGGAAAATACTGGAAAATACCTTTACGGGATGATAGCCGGATAGAACTGTAAAATACAGCAGAATCTCGGGAAAACCAGGAGGGTTGACAGGTATGGTCAATATACGTAACAGTTTATAATCATCTCTGTTTTATTCTGGTGATATGTGATCCTAATATTCGTAGTTTGTAATGTTCATTCCTACACTAGGATCTCCATAGAAATGCAGCACAATCCGGTCATCTCTATGAAGATCCCAGTGTAGCTGCCATAACAGCCCATTGTTTTTTAGCCCACCAGCCTTCACATAGATCACGTGACTGAAAACTATCAGTTAGATGAATATACCAATGCTATTGCAAATTGTTCAAATGTTCAAGAAAGAGCTTTTTTGATGTGCACAGTGACTAACTGACGTGAAGGTTGAACAAGTAGTTTTAAGAATTACATTTCTGATCTGACTTTTACAGTAGAAAAACTGTAAAATCTACAATAATTTCACCAACCAGTAGTGTATAATACTGTACCCAATAATATATAAATAATAACAATAAAAGGTAAAAAGGTAAAAATACTAATTATCATGTATACAGCTTAACATAGTGTTATTGCTGGTAAATGATAAAAAAATGAACAGTAAAGTTTTGTGTAGGGAAAATATAGTTGTTTATTGTTAGTCCCTTTATAAGGACTTTAGTCATTGTTAGAAGTACATTAATGTTAACAAATACACATCTGGATTTTAATAAAGCATTTATTAAGGTTGAAATTAACATTAAATATGCTACAGTTCTGTACAAGTATTGTTCATTCTTACCTCATGTTAGTAAATACAAAACAACTAACATTAACTAATGGAAACTTATTGTAAAGTGTGACATTATTATTATTATAAATAATAATAATATGAATAATTAAGGGTTTCCACTATGACCCATAAATCATCACACAATTGAATTTTTTGTAGTGTTATTGTTTTTCACAAACTCACATATATAGTACTGTGTGGCTCCACAGTCTACCTGGCTCAAGGCTCCTGTTCTACCAAGCTGCACACAATCACCTTTCCCACTGTCCACCCCATGAATTGCCCAAGCTGTGGTATTTAGGAGAGGGTTACCATTTAAATACATGTACCCCATCTCTGTTACCCCTGCCTGTAATCTTATGAACACGTGATTAAGATCAGCCTCTCTGATAAAGTTGGCCAACAAGTTGTTTTTCTCTTTGGTCCTGAACATAGCAAGAGTCCCACCACGCAACTTGCAGTTCAAAAGTGACTGTTGATACGTCCGTGCTTCTGTGACAAGCAGGTAAAACATGTTCTCAGTCTCTCTGATACCTAGAACCACTTTAAAGTAATTGACAAAACATAGCAGTAGTTAGTGTCTTGTAAACATTTGTGTGTGTTTTCAGTGAAAACAATTGTGACATACAATAAGGAGTGGAGATGTTGTTAAGCTCATCTACAGTTATTATTACTGTTAATTTGTGCATGGGAGCCAAAAATAGCCTTTTCATATTGTATAAACACTTCAAATGCTTTGATAGTAGCTGCTTAACAGGCATTGCAAAGATAGATGGGGGGGGGGGGGGTCGATGGATGGATGGATGAATAGATAGATTGATTTTTCTGTCACTTCATTTTATATTGATTTACTGTACGTTTGAACATTTATACACTGTTTACATAAGCAAATCTGATTAATTCAACACACACAAGTCTCACCTTTCTTTATAAACTTGATGGCATTTTTCACTTTGCTTATACTGGCGTCCATCTGTCCAATCACTTTTCTGTACTTCCCACAATCACAGACTGGACCTGTCACACATATATATTGTACAGTCTTTAGGCAGTGTTAGTTTCTCTGTAATAATAATTATGAAAACGTTTGTTTACTGATTTTTATATAGAAAGCGGAAAACACATCTACAAGTGATATTTACCAGGTTTTCCTTTTAACCCTTGGAGACCATCAGTTCCTTGTTGTCCCTTGTCACCTGTTAATTTAATTAAAACACACAGTCAGCCACTAATTATTGCTTTTTTCAACTATTGCTGAGACTCCATTGTCTCAACCACATTTTCAATGGACTACACCCATATTTCTAACACAACACTCTTCCAGCATAACTACAAAATATGCACAGGTGGACTGAATTTTGATATGAACAAAGTAGAAAAGAGGAATGTGTAGAGGGTTGTCGAGGCTAGATCGGTCATACAGTACCAAAGAGTTTTTTTCCCATTGCCTATGATGAAAATAAAAGCTGAGCTTAGCACAAACAGAAAAGTTGAACATAGACCATCTTAAAATTAATTAAACATAATTTCTCAAAAGTGCATAACTAATTTTGAGAAAAGTAAAATTGTCGCACAAATATGTGTATATCCCTCTCTTCCAGATTCAGTCACAAACAATTTTGATATTTTAAGTATATGACCTAAGGAACAGTAGCTATAACTTTGTTTTATAATTTAGGTTGTACCAGTAATCTACTAAAAAAGTTCAAAATGTATACTGTAAATATGCGTAAATAATAAAGATTATTTTGTAGAATAATTGAAAACAATAAAAGTTCAATAATAAAAGTTTAATATTAAACACTCAGAGTGCAAGGGATTGTAAACTGTATTTACGACATGATTATAAATGATTTTTCATTCATTGTTATTAATTATCCTTCTCTATCTTTCTATTCATCCCCAGATTAAAGTAAGGCTGTTCATCTTTTTCTGAGCCAGAAACAGAAAATATTCAGACTTGGAAAGAAAGGCAATACATTGAGATAGAGAGGGAGGAGACAGAGGCAGATATGAAAGATATGGAGAGTGAGGAATTCACAGCCACAAGGGGAAAAGAGAAAAAAAGACTCTAAGCTTTTGCTTCAGTTACAAAATACATCTGATTCAGCACATGTAAAGCAATACAATATTATGTACAATGTGGTCTTTACTGAATTTTCAAATTCAGTAGGACCCTGTTGTGCAATATTAGCATTCCCAAAAGATGATTAAAAATGAGAGAGTGGTATGAAAACATCTGGTTCAAGAATCCACCCGAGAATGTACTTTTTCTGCTGCAGGCATTTCATGAATAAAAAAAGTATAGAAGCAGGACAGGCTGGAACTCAGTGGGGTAATATCTGTGTAAGCAGGCTAAAGGGGAAAAAGGAGCAAAGTAGGACAGAGTCACACATGCTAAGCATAATTTGTTTGAATGCCTGTGAAAAAATCTTTTTATTTAAATAGATTATTAGATTATAATTTGAACAGTTTTTATGTTCATGTTTGTCTGTCTTTT
This sequence comes from Danio albolineatus, assembly GCA_903798035.1. Lineage (NCBI taxonomy): Eukaryota > Metazoa > Chordata > Actinopteri > Cypriniformes > Danionidae > Danio > Danio albolineatus. The sequence goes on from CAIGQQ010034625.1 coordinate 187,878, forward strand.
CCTATCCCAAGGTTCACATAATCTTGGATCCGTCGCTTATGCAGAGCAGATAGTTGTCATGGTCATCGATAAGCACAAGTTTGCCTCCTGCAAAGACCCTAGTGACAGACAAGAACCTGTACTGACACCTGGTGACATAGTTGGACCTACCCCTCCCCACAATGGATGCTTATCGTTCTAAAACACTCTGAAGCCTTAAGGCTGAATTAAACTTTTGCGTTGAGTGATTGCCATAATTATAGCACATGCCTTGCTGTTATACTTTTGAAACGCTAGTTGGCAGAGTTGCTTCTGTGTTTCTGCGTTCCTCTGTGTCGTGTTTCTTCGTGGGTTTTTTGAGAGACATGTGTCAGGGTCGGTGTCAGGCACAGCACAGGGTATTCAACTGTGTGAAGGCATCTACAGGCATTTGATGCAGAAGTATAAATCAACCTTGAAGCTCCATTCACACTAGAAGCGAAACCCAGCAAGAAAGCGACAAGTAGGCATTCATTTTAAAGAAGAGCTGGTGACTTCCGGTGACCTCTGGCTATGTGAGCAACAGTGACTGTTGGCAACCATATGTGGGCTTGTATAGTGACATGACAAAGTTTATGCAAAGGAAGAGCAACTTTTGCATGCAACAGTGATTATCAGAGACATTTTTTTTCATCTGTGTAATTAAGCATTTTATGTATGAAATCCATTCATATTAATGCTTTATCTCCACAATGTTTATTAACAGCAGCAAGAACACTCATTCGCTGTTAGTGAATATCAATAAAAAAATAAGTGACCTGAAGGTGGGAATGCACATTAGCAACTTCAGTCACCACCAAGAGCAACAGGCGGCTACGTCTCTGCTAGTTTGAATGAAGCTTTAGACTGCAGCTCTGTTCCTTTATAAATGGCCAGAGGACAACCTGTTGTCCCAGAAGAGCCTGGTTTCTCCCAAGGTTCTCTGTTCTCCACTTCTTTTAATTGGGGGAGTTTTATTTCCTTGCCACTGTCATCTCTCACTTGCTTGGGCTGGTGAAGCTGCTTTTCAGCAGATTTGTCCTTTGGTGGCGCCTTATGTATTAATGTTAACTGTTAAATAACAGTTAAAATGAACTGAATTTAAGTAACCCAAACTGCGTGATTTTTTACTTGAATTCTACCAGCATTCTACCACAACTGTTCTCACTATTTTGCATTTTTATGTATGCACATAACATGACCATAAAGTAACAGTTCATTCAGCTCTGCAAAATGCAGTCAACAACAGAAGAACGGCTTGAAAACCTAGAACCAAACCTGCTGAAAGAGAGCTGAATGTTGAGGACATCCATGGATAGATATTATGTGCAGTCAGCATGAACTTACATCACAAAGGACTACAGTCCAGAATACAAAAGCAAAATGAAGGCAGTATGTGTTCATTGATATGCTCATTGCTTGAATATTGTAATAATGAAGAGTGCAAAGTCTAGAATACACCTTATCAGTTTTTATTTTACCATTATTGATAAACTTTACACCTTTATTGCCAACACCACAAAAGGGCATGTCCTGAGCTGGCCTGCATTCTCTTGAGTTACAGAAGCTCTCAGAAAACTGATGGAGCTGCAGAAAACTGCCTCCATGTCCAATTTCTGGAAGATCTGTCAAAGTCTGAGCAACTTGACCCGGCTTCCTGGGGAAACAAACATGCTATTGCACTGCATAAACTTTTAATGTTTTAATTGCTTTAAGATAACTCCAATATCAGTAGAAACAGCCATTGCTTTAAATACTCATCAGTAATAATGAACACAATGTGAGCTGAAGAGTAATTTAAAGAGATATATTGGAATGCTACCATTCAAGCAGAGACAATAGGAATCGATTTACCCTAAGAAAGTCCAAGGCAAGAAAGATGACAAAAATTACAAAAAAGTTTAACTGCTACTCAACATCAGCAACAAAAAACCATCAGCCACAGACTTTATGGAAATACAATAAATGCGCGGAATGATGCACATAACTTTTTTGGAATGCCTGATTCAGGAAATCCAAAGGAAATTTCCAGGTAAAGGGAACACTGCCAACATTTTGGTTCCACTCCATCACCTGATTGACCCATTAAAAAAGAAAGACACTGCAAATTCTCTCTGTGACTTAAATGAATAACTGAGCCTAGATTTCCACACTTCATACGCACAAACAAATGCACATGCAGTTTTTGAAACAGTTTTTGGAATTTGAGGCTCGTGTTGATGAGGGGTAATTTTAAGAAACGTGTTTCATTAATTCAGAAAAACTGTGATATTACAAGCATACATGCAGTATTGACTGAGAATGACCAGTAGATGGAAGCAATACACACTTTTTGTTATTGAATTCCAGTTATACAAACTCGTTTTGGATCTGTTATGGCCAGACAGACACCATAATAATAATAATAATCATCATCATCATCATCATCGTCTATTTATTTATTTGTATTGAATTACTTTTCTAAACAAACGACAAGTAAACTTTCAAAGGCATAGATACTATGGAGTAAGAAATACTTCGCAGTAAACATATGCGGTATACAATACCAGATACTGTGATGTTATTGGTGAGAAAATGTAAATACAGCACACATAAACAAACAATTCCCAATTAGAGTCTAACCTCTCATTCCCCTAGGTCCTCTCTTTCCTATTTGGCCAATCTGTCCTTTGTCTCCATATTCACCAGTGAGACCTGAAGAAGAAGAAAGCATGATTACTGAACAATTGCCTTACAATGCTTTTTCCAAAAAATCAAGCCCATTTTTAAGCTAATTTATCTTGATGCGTGTAGTTTTGTTTAACCTCTGTTACACTTTTTGGGAGTTTTTGCTAGTCAAACCCAGTAATTCTCTGGAGACTGTCCTGTGTGTAGTATTTTTTACATTACTTCTGGTTTTGCAATCAACAACCATTTTAAAACATAATGGTTTTGAGGTAGAGTAAAAGAACAGGCTTCCAGCCTTTCAGGCATCTCTGCTTTTCTTGCCATTCCATATCCCCTCCCTAACATTCCCTTGATAATTGTGGCTACAGCCAGTAACCTTGCATGCTTAAAGCAACTTCCCTGTAAATCATAAGTCTCAAACACAATTCCTAAAGGACCGCAGCTATGAAGAGTTTGCTCCAACCCAAATCATACACAGCTGATCCAACTAATCAAGGTGGTCAAGACTAGACTATTAAGCAGGTGTTAGTTGGAGGTGGTTGGAGCTAAACCAGTGGCACTCAACCCTGCTCCTGGAGATCTACCTTCCTGCTGAGTTCAGCTCCAACCCTGATCAAACACACCTGAATCAATTCATCAGGACCTGAACGGCACTGGATAATTACATGCAGGTGTGTTTGAAATGGATTGCAAGTGAAATCTGCAGGATGATCGATCTCCAGGAGCAGGGTTGGTGACCTCTGAGCTAATCTATGCAGAGTTGTGGCCCTCTAGGAATTAAGTTTGATACCATTGCATTAATGTACCAATAATTCAGTAATTAACAAACCAACAAGTTCTCAGAGACCTTGCTTGCCAGATGGGCCTGATTTCCCCATTATTCCCGGTTCACCATCTGCTCCAACCTCACCTGGATCACCTGGTAGATGAATAGACATAATTAGAGATAGAGGAGCAGAAAACGTGCAGACAGAGCTATTAGGGATGTATGTATGTATGCATTAAATACAGATTGAGCTGCCTGCATCTTGTGATTCAGGGGTATTCATTTACATTTTCAAATGTATCCCTGCTCCATCAATTTAACAAAATGACTTCTATTTACATATTAGCAATTTCACACAAGCAGGACCGTGATATGGCTGCATCCCAGTACTGCTGTGAAAAGCAGAGGTAATTAGAGCAGTGCTGACTTACGGCCATATTGCTGTGCGATGTGTATGATATTTCATTTATACAACAGTTCGGCAGTATAACAAAACAACATTTGAATCTATAAGATTCAAGCAAAAAGCAATTTGTCTATCTGCATCTGAGATGGCATGACATAAATATTTAAATAACGCAGACATTCAGAAGCACAGAATAATGCACTGCACTCCCATTGAAAGGGTAATGATTACAATCTTATTATTGGGCTTACATATTAAGCCTCTTTAACATTAATAAAAGTATTTTATTACCCTGGAATTATAAGGTTCTATCTGTGTTTTGAATGAATTTGAGATATTGAGCTTTAAAGTTTTTGCATTTCACAGCAAACAGCACGAGTGCAACATTTGTTTGTTTGTTTTTTAAATAAAAAGTCTTAAAATGTAAACAACTTATAAAAAAACATCCCATAATGTAAGTAAGTTGTCAATTAATAAATATGTCAATAACTCAATTTTGACAAAACTGTCAGATAGAACCTTATAATTCTAAGGTGACGATATATTGAGTGATCATTTGTTGGATTGCACCAAGTCACAGTTCCAACTATCATTTTCCAATTTTACGTTTGCTAGTGTCACGGATTGGTCAGGCTCCCACGGCACACAATCACATAGAGCACAATCACCTGAGTTTTAATGAGCACACAGCTGCAGCACATCACCGAGCACCCTATAAAGTCCCAGTCCTCACTACACTCAGTGTCCGGGCTCGTTCCAGCGAAAGCGGACACTGAGTGAACACTCTGCGTTTGTCAACACTCAGCTTATAGATTATTGTACTTACCGAATCTGTTTCCTCCTAGTCCTCCTGGTTTCCCGAGTATCCTGTCTGTGCATCCTCTGTCATCTGTGTGTCCATCGTCTTCAGTATCTGGTGTGTGTTGTCCATCCTCTTGTGTCCCATCAAGTCTACATGTCAAGGAACGTGATATCCATCGTCATCCCATATCCTCCTGGCAAATCCTCTTGTGCTCATTGTTTGTAAATAAACCACTTTCATTTCACTCACCTCTGTTCCCCGTCTGCTTCATAACAGAAGCCCGGACCCGAAACAGTGGCAACATGAGCACCCCCGATCACTTCCAAGAGCTGGTGGATCAGCTGAAGAGGATTCTACTTCCATCAGCTCCACTTCCCAACACACCACCAGCACCGAGCACTTCCGCGTCAACGGCTTCTTCGTCGATCATCGCTTCCAGTTCCATGGCCCGACCAGCGCCCTACTCAGGCGGGGCGGAGGAGTGCAACGGATTTCTCCTTCTTCTCCTTGGTTTTTGACATGCAACCTTCTCTATATCCCACAGATCGATCCAAGATTGCATATATCGTTTCCCTTCTTTCTGGACCTGCACTCAAATGGGCCGAAACCATCTGGAACCAAGCCGGGCCGGTAATGAGCTCCATAACATCCTTCACAGAATACTTCAAAGAGGTTTTTGGGCGTTCTGACGGAGAAGTTGCTGCCGGAGAACAACTGTACCATCTCAAACAAGGTACGATGTCTACACAGGATTATGCTCTCCGTTTTCGTACCCTGGCGGCTGCTAGTGGATGGAATGAAAGATCTCTTCTCACTACCTATCGGCTTGGCTTGGAACCCACATTGCGAGTACAATTAGCCACACTAGACGACACGATGGGTCTTGAAAAATTTATACAACACTCACTACGATGCTCCCACCGTCTCAGCACCTATCAGCGAGATACAGGAACCCCTTCACATGCACTTCTCCGGTCACCTGAGCCAATTACCTCTCCAGAACCAGAACCTATGATCATCGAGTCTGGTAGATTGACAGCGGCAGAGCGACAGAGGAGGCTGACCCGGGGTCTGTGCTTGTATTGTGGCGCCGACGGACACACCCGACTAGATTGCCCTCTACGTCCCACTCGAACCTCAGTGAGTGTATTTAGTTCAAGAATCGAACAGAGTCATACACTTACTTCCACTGTACAGTTAACTACTTCTTCTGTTTCTATTCATGTCACAGCACTTATCGATTCCGGGTCAGCAGGGAATTTCATCTCCCAGTCCCTCTGTTGCCAACTCCAACTCCGTACAGAAGCGTCCACCCACGTCTACCAGATACAACCGATAACCCAGAGTATTCATTCATCGGCACGTATTCACCGTCAATGTGAATCAGTAATACTTTAAGTGGGTCTGTTACATTAAGAGAGGATTCAATTTTTGGTTCTGGAGGGAGCGAACATGGACATCACCCTAGGGCGCCCGTGGCTGGTAAAGCACGATCCCAGCATCTCTTGGGGCACAGGAGAGATCAAGAAATGGGGGGATGGATGTTCACCAACCTGTTTTCCCTGCCTGCCTCTACAAGGTCGTAAGCCCATTTCCCTGTATGTGACGTCCATTGAAAGTCCTCCCGAGAAGCAATCTATAAATATTCCTAAAATCTATTCTTCCTTTCGATACGTTTTCTGCCCCAAGAGAGCGTCCCAGCTACCTCCGCATCGGCCATGGGACTGTGCTATTGACCTAGTTCCAGATGCCCAGTTGCCTAGAGGGAAGATCTACCCGTCTCTCGCTTCCGGAGACAAAGGCCATGGAGGAATACATACAGGAGGCTCTGAGTCAGGGGTATATTCGTCACTCCAAGTCACCCGCAGCGTCAAGCTTCTTCTTCGTGGCCAAGAAGAAAGGAGGGCTGCGGCCATGTAACAATTATCGAGTCCTTAACAATAGTACTGTCAAGTTCCGATACCCACTTCCTCTTGTACCAGCAGCCTTGGAGCAGTTGAGAGCAGCCAAGATATTCACGAAGTTGGATCTCCGCAGTGCTTATAATCTGATAAGAATACGAGAGGGGGACCAATGGAAGACTGCCTTCGTGACCCCTACTGGTCACTATGAGTACCAGGTGATGCCCTATGGCCTGGTTAACGCCCCCTCCGTATTCCAACACTTCATCCACGAAGTCCTCCGGGAGTTTCTCCATCGATGTGTGATAGTATATATAGACGATATCCTCATCTACTCCTGGAGTGAGGCCGAACATCGCCAACACGTTGCGGAGGTCCTCCAAACCCTCAGAGACAACCACCTCTATTTGAAAGCTGAGAAATGCTTATTCCATCAAACATCTGTCCAGTTCCTGGGATATCATATCGACCAGTCTGGTGTCCGAATGGACAAGGGGAAGATAAACTCTGTTTTGTCCTGGCCTGAACCCACAACCATCAAAGAACTCCAGTGATTTCTCGGCTTTGCCAACTTCTATAGACGTTTTATCAAGAACTACAGTATAATCACCACTCCTCTCACTAACCTCCTCAAGAACAAGCCCAAGAAGATACTATGATCTAGTGAAGCAGCCGCAGCCTTCCGTTATCTAAAGAAGGAATTTACAAAGACCTCACTCCTGACTCATCCTGACCCTGATCTTCCCTTCACGGTAGAAGTAGACACATCCACTACTGGAGTCGGGGCAGTATTGTCTCAACATCACGATACACCGCCCCGACTACACCCATGTGCCTATTTCTCCCAGAAGCTGAGCCCGGCGGAGCAAAACTATAACATCGGCGATAGGGAGCTCCTTGCCATCAAGCTCGCATTGGAGGAGTGGCGACACTGGTTGGAAGGAGCACAACACCCTTTCCAGGTGATCACAGATCATAAAAACCTGCAGTATCTTAAAGATGCAAAGAGATTATGTCCTCGTCAAGCCCGGTGGTCTCTCTTCTTTTCCCGGTTTCACTTTTCCATCTCGTATCGCCCAGGGTCCAAAAACCTCCGAGCAGACACTCTTTCCCGAATGCATGGACATCACGACTCCGAGGAACTACCCACTAGGATTCTCCCCGAACATATTTCCATCTGTCCGATCACCTGGACTGCTCCTCCAGTCGTCGCCACTCCGGAAAATCCACCTCCGCCGGGATGCTCACCACATCAGCAGTTCATCCCATCTGAACAAAGGGTAGATCTCATTCACTCCGTTCATACCTCTCTAGGCACTGGACATCCAGGGACCAATTATACCCTCTCTGGGTATAATTCTGGTGGCCGCATATGGCAAGGGATGTGAGGAGATACATCCAAGGATGTAAGGATGTAAGCCCTCGTCATCTGCCAGCTGGAAAACTCCATCCCTTGCCAATCCTGAATCGTCCCTGGTCACACCTAGGAGTGGATTTTATGACAGATCTGCCATCTTCGGAAGGAAACACTTGCATTCTAGTTATCGTCAATTGCTTTTCCAAGTTTGTAAGACTAATTCCATTAAAGGGGCTTCCCACAGCCTTCGAAACTGCCGATCAGATATTCAACCAAGTCTTCAGATCGTTCGGAATACCAGAGGACATTGTTTCGGACAGAGGTCCTCAGTTCATCTCCAGGTTATGGAAAGCCTTCTTCAAGCTCCTTGGTGTGACCGTCAGCCTCTCCTCGGGATACCACCCCCAGACTAATGGCCAAACTGAGAGAAAGATCCAGGAGGTGGGACGATTCCTGAGGACTTTTTGCAACGGTCACCAGAACTCCTGGAGCCATTTTCTGGGCTGGGCGGAGTATGCCCAGAATTCACTGCGGCAACCTACCACCGGACTTACGCCATTCCAGTGTGTTTTAGGTTTTCAACCCCCACTATTTCCCTGGGATGGCGAACCATCTGATGTCCCCGCAGTGGATCACTGGTTCCGGGAGAGCGAGAGAGTCTGGGATGAGGCCCATCAACATCTCCAAAGGGCAGTCCACAGAAACAAGGTCATTGTGGACAGGAGAAGAACTGATGGACCCGTGTATCATCCAGGGCAAAAGGTGTGGCTCTCCACAAGAGATATCCGCCTGCGACTGCCCTCTCGGAAACTGAGTCCCAGATTCATTGGTCCCTTCACGATCATGGAACAGGTCAACCCCGTCACATACAAATTACAACTACCCTCACAATACCGCATCCACCCCACATTTCATGTTTCACTCCTTAAACCATACCACGACCCTGTTCTTCCCTCCACAGAGCCTGACCAAGAAGAAGAACCCCCTCCCCCACTGATGCTAGAGGAAGGAGCGGTCTACTCTGTGAAGGATATCTTACGTTCCCGACGTCGTGGTGGGAGACTGGAATACCTTGTGGACTGGGAGGGGTACGGTCCAGAAGAAAGATCATGGGTCCCCCGAGCCGATATCCTAGATCCAACACTCATGTCAGAGTTCCACACAAATCACCCTGAGTTCCCAGCACCTCGTGGAAGAGGCAGACCACCACGACGTCTGAGGTCTAGGCCCTCAGGAGCGGGCCCTGGGGAGGGGGGTAATGTCACAGATTGGTCAGGCTCCCACGGCACACAATCACATAGAGCACAATCACCTGAGTTTTAATGAGCACACAGCTGCAGCACATCACCGAGCACCCTATAAAGTCCCAGTCCTCACTACACTCAGTGACCGGGCTCGTTCCAGCGAAAGCGGACACTGAGTGAACACTCTGCGTTTGTCAACACTCAGCTTATAGATTATTGTACTTACCGAATCTCTGTTTCCTCCTAGTCCTCCTGGTTTCCCGAGTATCCTGTCTGTGCATCCTCTGTCATCTGTGTGTCCATCATCTTCAGTATCTGGTGTGTGTTGTCCATCCTCTTGTGTCCCATCAAGTCTACATGTCAAGGAATGTGATATCCATCGTCATCCCATATCCTCCTGGCAAATCCTCTTGTGCTCATTGTTGTTTGTAAATAAACCACTTTCGTTTCACTCACCTCTGTTCCCCGTCTGCTTCATAACAGCTAGTTTCTTCATTATCAAGATCTGAGGTAAAGTATCTTCTGCTGCTTTCTTTATGGCAATAAATGGCTATGTTTACATGGACATCAGTAATCAAATTATTTGTCCTAATCTGAATAAGACAATAATATAATTAAGGTGTTTACATGAATTGCTTTTTGAATGTTCCTTTTATGATCCTGTTTTACATGTTATAGCACATAATTCGATTAATGTCAACCACTCTATTCACATTTCCTCCTTTTCATTTTTTAACTTGTCGACTTTAACTGCAGATTGGCACTTTCACTTTCATTCAGAAACATTTCATGCTTGCCCCTCGAGATATTGGATGTGAGTATGCTGAAAGAGTGTTTTGCGATGCAGGTGTCTGTGGTCCTTCACTGACTCGGTAGGTGCAGAGAACAGAGTCAAACAGCTGTGTGTGTATGAAATATCCTGTCACAAAATGCGACGGAAATCTTACACGATGGTAATAGTTTGATTAAGGTGTTAACATGTCTCTACTGCACTTCAGTGATAGCAGACAAAGATAGCAGCATCATGCCCTGTGTAGTTAGGACACAATGTAAATATGTAAATAAAAAATAAAATGAAGGAAGTACTTGCTTCAGCCACCGATTCACATTTAGTCACATTAGTCAACTGCGTTTATTGCTTGCCAAACCTGTAGCTAATTTAAAAACGTTTATTTAAAACAAGTATTTAAATGAGTTATATATTCAGGGGTGTAAAGTACTTGAGTAATTTTATTTGTTTACTGTACTTATATTATCTTTGTAGATTTATAAATTAATTACATTTTTAAGGAAAAAAAATACTTACAATTTTATTTACAGTCTAAAAGTGCTCATTTTTGGAGATCCCTTAATTGTATTTTCCTTTGCCATGAGCAAACAAATTGAACTGCACTGATGCCCAGTTTAATTTAAACATTATTGATACTGCAAATGAGATTCGTTTCAACATTCCATAAAATGTCCATAGGAATCAATGTCATGTTGCATTGCACTTTAACCTGGACCTGAGAAAAATTATGGTGTTGTCCAAAAGCTCTAAAAAGCTTTCAGAGGCAAATTGTTTGCAAATGTATGTTTAAATTGATGGCATTTCTAGTTGGAAGTTAGTAGTCAATATCTGGATGCAGACTTGCATATGCAAGTTGAGACACACAGTCTCATGCAGTCTCAGACACAATGCACTCAATGGAGCAATTGATGTCACTGTGAGGGGTAGGGGCAGGGATGGGCAAAAATACATTAAAATGTATTTGGATATAAAATAGAAAATACCTCAGGTTTACATGTCACAATAAACTACAAAATATAGCTGCCAGAAATGTATCAAAATAAAATACTGTATTTTGTATTTTAAAAATGCAAAATACATTTACAAGGGAGCATGACGTTTCTTTGCAAACCTTCTATCAATGTGACTATTTGATCAATCCCTTCACCATTAAACTGGCTTTCTCTTTCATTTTAGCATACGTTTTGTACAAATTTCATACAGAAAGTCCTGTCTGGAAGATGATCTCTTTAATCACTGTAAAAAACATGTAACGCAGACAATGAGTTGGAATAAAGTACTATATCTCTTCATTGTGTTTCTATCCATTGCGTGGCCAATGAAATTACAACCATCTCTTAACAGTCTTATATTTTAAAAGGGTGATATATGAAGATGTTATATTATTTACTTTTATTCAATAAATATAGATTTTTTTTGTAATTGAAATCTTCAATACTTCAAAACATGATGCATGAAAACTACTCAAATCTCCAGTTTTAGTCATTTCCATACATCATGTGTTTTGCCGTTGTACTCTTTAATGCACAACATAAAACATGATCTCTAAAAATTGGTAAAGTATTTTTTTTATCTCTTTTCACAAATAAACTCATGTACATTCTGCTGCTGCCGTATAGACTGGAGTTTTGTTAAATCCATACCTATCCTCCATAACTTCACCTCGGGGGGCTTTTTCAGTTCATTCATGACCATCTGCATCAGTATAATGAAATTATTATTAGTAGTATTATTTATTAACTTCATTTTTATTTTAGTTTAATAAACACTAGTGTAGATTTGTCCACCTGTGGGGTTTTGGAGACGTCTGCCTCACCATATAGAGCATAAGAACAGGACGTGTTTTGGATTTAACTGAGTTGTTTGACCACACTTCCTTGTTATTGTGCATTTATTCCTGAGTTTGGAAATAGTTTTAACAAATAAACAAGTAACAAATCTTTGCTCTTAACAAACAAATTTAAGTATATAAACTGATGGATGTCTTCAGTGGAGTGCGTACAACGTTTCCTCACTCCACCAAAGTAAAGAGAAAGTAAATTGACTGAATGTAGGAGGCTCATTCTTTATTCTTGCTGCAGAAGGCCTGTTTAACTGTTTTCTCGCATGTTAAGCATTCAGTTTTTCTATTCAGTTTATCCACTTACAAAGTCAGCCATGTAAATAGTAAATGTGCCACAGCAGGTCGGAACTGGCTCTTAAAACGAATGTGAGATGATACTCTGATTGGTTTAATGCCCATTATGCTCAAAACACACCCAGAACTCATTAAGAGAATAAGCACAGCCCTGTTAGACCATGAGCTGTGGCGTGGTCTGTATTATTCCGTCCTTAAAACAGCAAAAGTGGATTCAGACACGCCCTTAATGCTTTTGCACCATGAGCTTTAGACTTTGCGCCTAGATTGTTAAACTTGAGCCCTTCGTGTGTATTGCATAATTTCCATTTGTAGTCCAAGCATTGAACACCTTCTTAATCAATTTTCTATTCAGATCTCAAGTCTAGGCAAATAACTGAGAAAACACCAATCTGAAGCCCCATTTTTATGATGTAATCATTTAAACTTCTTACAAAGTATTTTACAGTATTTTAAAATACAAAAATACAAGACACTAAAGTATTTTGATACAAAAAACTAACCCATTTCATAAACCCCATAAAATACAAATTACAAAATACTATTTTGTATTAAAAATATGTATTTTAAATACATGTATCACAAATACTGCCCATCCCTTCGTAGGGGTACAGTTAGGTGTGTGTATTAAATGCATTGCATGCAGAAATATGTTTAAAACAATTAAGTTAACTTAATTTGTGTTGAGACAACGAGAAGGAGTTGTGTGGAACCCAGCATTGTTTACAGTGCAGTTTACAGTGTAGTGTCCCATACTCAAAATTTGGGCTCTGCATTTAAACTACTCAAATGCACACACCACAGTGAACACACACACTAACATTCATTCATTTTCTTTTTGGCTTAGTCCCTTTAGTAAACTGGGGTCACCACAGCGAAATGAACTGCCAACTTATCCAGCATATGTTTTATGCAGCGGATGCCCTTCCAGTGAAAACCCATCAATGGGAAACATCCTTACACCAATTACCCAATTCACCTATACCGCATGTCTTGTGGGGGAAACCGGAGCACCTGAAAACCCACATGAACACGGAGAGAACATGCAATCTCCACACATAAATGCCAACTGACCCAGCCAAGGCTCGAACCAGCAACCTTCTTGCTGTGAGGCGATTGTGCTACCCACTGCACCCCTGTGACGCCTCACACGAATTCTGTAACTCAATCCAGCAACTTTTGGATCATATGTTTGATTCTCCCATGACACTGTGTATACTTTCACTAAACCACTAGCACCTTTACACTGCAATCATTCTTAATGTACAATTATTTGACTGGTAGTTTTCTAATGTTGTGCTGCAAGTTAGCAAAGAACTAAATCTGTTTAGTTTGTTATTAAAGACAAAATGTGTAATTTGTAGTAACAAAATTATACTCAGAAATTTATCATGTAGTTACGGTATATATACACTAATAATTTATTTATAATGCACTTAAACAAATAAAGTATACCTAAACAGGATTACTCAATCATGTAATAAGCTCTTACAGGCATATACTTACATTATACTAAGTATATTTTAAGTCTCAGGTGTCAAACTCAGTTCATGGAAGGCCGCAGCTCTGCAAAGTTTAGTTCCAACCCTAATGAAACACACCTGATCAAACTACTTCAGTGATTTAGGCTTGGTTGATACCTACAGGTGTGTTAAAAAACAGCTTGAACTAAACGCTGCAGGGCTGCGGACCTCTGGGAATTGAGTTTGACACCCCTGCGTTGTTTCAATTTAGCCCATAAAAGTAAACTAAAAACACTAAAAGTTATGAGTTACCATAAGTTCATTAAAAATGTAACTAGAACAAAATTAGTTGATTCAAAATATGATTATTAGCAAAGTTAACTTCTTAACACATTTGAAGCAGGCCTATACTGATAACTAATCTGACTACAAGAATACTTAAATAAATAAATAAATAAATAAATAAATAAATTCTTATGTATAAATTCATATGTATTCTTATTCGTATGTATATCCACAAGACTGGGTCTTAGTTAAATTTGGTTATTTAAGCAGCTTTTTTTTTTAAATAAGAGAAACACATTACTGGTGCGCATCTTGAAACAACTCAATGGTACTGCCGTATTTTAAGATACTGCACATCAATGCAAGCTAGTTTTAACATAAGGTCCAAGACTAGCCTACAGCCTTGTCTCTGAAACAAGGGGAGTATGTATTGCTACTGTATGTGAAAGAATAACTGAATAACTTGCAGTTGTTTTTCCAACTGCTTACACACAAAATCTTTTATGTCACATGATTTCTAAAACATCTTACTGAAAATGTTAAACTACACAGCAATTCTCCAGAACCAGAAGCTGTTTCTCAGCCTTGAACTCATTTTCATTTGCATAAAATCATTTTTTTCAAAACACTACATGATCAGGAAGCTACTTGCGTTCCTTTTCCAAACACAACCAATCAAAATACTACACTTATTCACAAGATCACACACTCGACAAACATGGAAACACTCATTTCCTAACTGATCACTAACTAATCACTGCTTTACTTTGGTACAGGCCAAGGTGATTGGACACCAGACTGAAAAAAAAAAAGAATAGAGGAATTCTATTGAGTCTTGTGCTGTAAAGTGTATGATGGCCAGCAATACAATTGTTTGTTTTTTTACATATAGTATGGTTATGGTTTTGTTGTATGCTACTGTATACACCAGTAATGTTTGGCCTAATAAATATTATCTGTTTCTATCTGTAGAACATTGCATAGAAATGTACATATAAGCCTATAAAGAGCAAAGAGCTTTAGTTTTAGAATAAGTGTTTACATGCTATATCTAAACCTTTACTGTTATGAAAGATGTGTTTGCCATTTGATGCAAATGCTTCATTCTGACTCGTGTTTATGGCATTTTGAATGCAGAATTACATTTTGAAACAGATGTGAGGCATTTTGCAGTTCATGTGTGCCGTTTTAAGAATTGTGTGTAGAGTTTTGAAAAAATGTCACACTGTTTAGAAAACTTGTGTAAGCAGTTAGAAAAAACTGTAGAAAAGGAGAAAATGGGGCAGGTACAAAACTGTTGTGGATAGGTGGACAAATTGTGGATAGGTGGAAAAACAGGTTTTTTTTTTTTTTGTTGTGATTTTTTTTTGTTAGTTTTTTTTGTTTTGTTTTGTTGGACCAGAACAGTGCAGTGTCCCATCACCTTTGGCCTATACTAGGCTAAAGCAGGGATTGGTTGGTGATAAGTTAACAAATTAGTGTGTTTGTGTGTTTTAGGTTGTGTGTAGTGTTTTGAAAAAGTTTTGTTTTATGCAATTGAAAATTGAGTTCAAGGCTGAGAAATAGCTTCTGGTTTTAGAGATTTGATGTTTAGATTTGCATTTTGAGTAAGAGGTTTCAGAAAGCATGTGACAAGAAAATATTTGGTGTGTATGCAGTTGGTGTCACGGTTCATGGATCGGTGTTATCATTCTGTTTTGGTGTTCGTTGAGTGGGTGTGTTTGTTTACCTTTTTCCCTGACAGCGTGCGAACTATCAGCTGATTCATTATTGCTTCAGCTGCAACTTGTTACGAAAGACTATTTAAGGGCTTTATTGCCAGTCTTCAGCATTCAGTCTGTTTATGTGCTTGTCCTGTTTTATCAGGTTCTATCCTGCGGTCTTGTCCCGATCATATGTGAGATTCAGACGCTGCTTTCGTCTGGCTACTGGCTATCATCTGAACTGTTCATCGAACTACTCTAATAAACTTTTATTTGCAACTGGATCCTGACTAGCGTCATTGTGACAGAACGGACTGAATCATTATGGATCCAGCAAGTTTGCCCGGTCTCGGAGAATTCCTCACCAATGCTAACGCTCGCTTGGATCAAGCAGAAGCACACATGCTCAGCACTAACCAGACGCTAACCACGCTTGTCAAGCAAGTGTCTGATCTTACCTCTCATGTTCGGCTCCTTCAAACAGAGAACGTTCCTACGGCGGAATCCTCCACAGCCACTGGGTCAGCAGTCGCATTAGCGCGAGGATCCACAGAACCACGACTGCCCACGCCAGCCTTCTACTCCGGTGAGCCCGAACTTTGTCGCTCATTTCTGGCGAAATGCTCTCTATATATTTCTCTCCAACCTTCATCCTTTCCTACGGAGGCTTCCAAAGTGGCGTTTGTCATTACGCTGCTTAATGACAAAGCAGCTCTCTGGGGAACTACGGTCTGGGAAAATAAACTCCCTTGTTGTTCATCGTTCAAGGCTTTTTCGGAGGAATTGAAAAGAGTTTTTGATCGAGCGGCGGTGGGCAGAGAAGCGGCTCGTTTCCTAGCGGGTCTACGACAGGAGGAGTCGAGTGTGGCGGACTACTCCAACAGAATCTCCTGTCACTCCTGTGGTCCTCGGACACCCCTGGTTGACGCTCCACAACCCGTATATTGACTGGAAGAATAATTCTGTTATTTCTTGGAGTGAAAGTTGTCACTCGTCTTGTCTTCTGTCTGCTCGTTCTAATGTTTCTCGTTCTGTGTTGCAGGATGAGAACATGGATTTGTGTAACGTGCCACCTGAGTACTCGGACCTGAAGAGAGTGTTCAGTAAGTCTCGAGCTGCTTCCTTGCCTCCTCATCGTCCCTATGACTGTGCTATAGAGTTATTGCCAGGTACGTCTCCGCCTAAAGGCAAACTTTTATTCGCTCTCTGTTCCAGAGAGGGAGGCTATGGAGAAATATATTTCTGATTCTCTGGCAGCCAAGATCATTCGCCCCTCTTCATCACCGGCAGGGGCGGGGTTCTTTTTTGTGAAAAAGAAAGATGGTTCACTCCGTCCCTGTATTGACTATCGAGGGTTGAATGGCATCACGGTAAAGAATACCTATCCTTTGCCATTGATGTCGTCGGCTTTCGAGCGTCTTCAGGGAGCGGCCTTTTTTACAAAACTGGACCTCCGCAACACGTATCATTTGGTTCGCATAAGAGCGGGGGATGAATGGAAAACTGCGTTTAACACCCCCAGGGGGCATTTTGAATACTGCGTCCTTCCCTTTGGGCTTTCCAACGCTCCTGCAGTTTTCCAAGCATTTGTCAATGACGTGTTGAGAGACATGATAAATCAGTTTATTTATGTCTACCTGGATGACATACTGATATTTTCCTCTTCTCTCCAGGAACATGTACAGCACGTCAGATGGGTGCTTCAGAGGCTGCTAGAGAATGGTCTTTATGTCAAGGCGGAGAAATGCGTGTTTCATGCACAGTCTGTTCCTTTCCTAGGGCATATCGTGTCGGTCGAGGCAATGCGCATGGATCCAGAGAAAACTCAGGCTGTGGTAAATTGGCCAATTCCAGATTCCCGCAAGGCCCTGCAGAGATTTCTGGGCTTTGCTAATTTTTACCGGCGTTTCATTGGCAACTTCAGCCAACTGGCCGCACCTCTGACTGCCTTAACCTCTGCCAAGACACCGTTCAGGTGGTCTATCGCTGCTCAAGCGGCGTTTTCTAAACTAAAGAGCTGCTTTGTTTCAGCTCCCATACTGGTTGCCCCTGATCCGTCCCGGCAGTTTGTGGTAGAGGTTGATGCATCAGAGGTGGGGGTCGTTGCCATCCTGTCACAGCGCTCTTCCTCGGACCACAAGGTACATCCCTGCGCGTTTTTTTCTCATCGTCTCACTAATGCCGAACGTAATTACAATATTGGCAACAGGGAGTTGTTGGCAGTCAAGCTGGCACTGGAAGAGTGGCGACATTGGTTGGAGGGATCGGGGGTTCCCTTCATAGTTTGGACCGATCACAAGAACTTGGAATATATTAAGACCGCTAAAAGATTAAACTCGAGGCAGGCTCGGTGGGCCTTATTTTTCGGTCGTTTTGATTTTTCGATCTCGTACCGGCCAGGCTCTAAAAACATCAAGCCTGATGCGCTTTCTCGCGTTTTTGACCATTCCGAGCGCACACCGACTCCTGAGTCCATCATTCCCAGCAGAATGGTCATCTCTGCTGTTTCTTGGGAGATCGAGTCGAGAGTTCGTACTGCTCTTGATGGGGTAACGCCTCCGTCCGAGTGTCCACCGGGTCGGTTGTTCGTGCCAGAGTTTTTACGGTCTGACGTCATCCGGTGGGGTCATTCTTTCAGATTAGCATGTCACCCAGGGGTAAATCGTACTATATCTCTGATTAGACAAGGATTCTGGTGGCCACTTATGGCTCGTGACGTTTGCGATTTATGTTTTGGCTTGTTCCGTTTGCGCAGTTTCTAAGACTTCTAATCGTCCTTCTAATAAGACTGGGCTCCTTCAACCGCTGTCAGTGCCTTCGAGACCCTGGTCCCATATAGTGCTAGATTTTGTCACTGGACTCCCGCCCTCCAGTGGCAATATGGTTATTTTGACCGTAGTGGACCGGTTCTCGAAAGCAGCACACTTTATAGCTCTGCCCAAATTACCCTCAGCCAGAGAGACAGCGGTTGCTGTCATAGACCATGTCTTTCGCATTATTTCGCATTTCGCATCTCTATTTGAGTGTAGTGTATTGGTACCAGCCACCTGTTTTTCCCAGTCTGGAATCTGTGGTCGCGATCCCCTCTGCTCACGTCTTTGTCCAGAGGTGCCAACGCACTTGGAGACGGGCGAGATTGACCCTTCTTCAAGTGGGTGTTCGCACCAAGGCTACAGCCGATCGCCACCGGTCAAAGCCTTTCGGTTACGTTGTCGGTCAAAAAGTGTGGCTTTCATCTAAGAATATTCCTCTCCGTACCGGCAGTCTGCCTTAAACTTCCTCCGGCGTACAGGAGAGTACATCCCGTTTTTCATGTTTCTAAATTAAAGCCCGTTTTTCATACAAAATTAATCCACCTACCCCGGTTCGAGGATCTTATGAGCTCAGGGCTCTCACCTGGGACAGTAAGCCGAACAAGCTTTATAATCAATCATCAGCTAAGTGTGAACTCTTGAATAACTCCTAATGAAATTAAGCACAGATTTTACAGTGTCTTTGCTCTTATAACTCCTCTCTCCCATGTGCACTTAGTGCAGAAAGGGGAAGAGAAAAGGGGTAAATCTCCAACAAACAACTAACAAGAAGAAACAAAACATACCTGATAAAATAAAGCACAGATTTTACAGTGTCTTTTCCCTTTTAACTCCTCTGTTAAAGGAAAAGTGAAATGCATTTACATTCACATGCTTCAGTTAGACAGAAATAAACAAAATCCTCAATTAAAGTGAAAACATAAAAATATCACAAATGTGAATAATAAAGGTATAATATTATTTAAACATAAAAATAGCTTCATAAGAGACTTTTAAAGTAAAGATAATTTAAGATTAATAAGAGGCTTAGCAGACACCCACCTCTCCGATGTGCAGTCAGTGCAGAAAGGAAGGAGGTGGGTGCAAAACAGGAAATTAAAAAACTTAAGCTTTTTTAGAAATTCTAAGGAGAAGATGCACACAGTGACAAACACCTCAGGTATACTTAATAAACACTTTAGGTAAAAACATATTTTGTGTAATTCTATAAATAAAGATAACAATAATTTCCATACCTGTTACATATACTTCCCCAATTGCATGTATAAAAGCTGCGCTGCATTATAAGTTATTTGTGAGCAAAAAGTTAATTGTATTTATTTCGTCACCTTAGAATTATAAGGTTCTATCTAACATTTGGTCTAAATTGAGTTAAAACTAATAATTGACAACTTATTTACATTATGGTATGTTTTTTATAAGTTGTTTACATTTTAAGACCTTTTATTTAAAAAACAAATGTTACACATGTAATGTTTGCTATGGAAAGCAAAAACTTTAAAGGTCAATATCTCAAGATCATTCAGAATGCACCTTATAATTCCAAGGTGACGATTTGTATTATTTGTTATTTTTGTCAATGTCAAGTGTTTTTAAGATATTTGAACTAGAAAGAGACAAAAATTAAAAAGAAAGGCATTTTTTTGCTATGTGTTTGTATGTATTCATAACTATATTGTTATTGTTTCATACTGACAGGGTATATCTAACACTCAAAGAAGACAAACATTTTAAATTACATTACATTTGTATTTTTGACATTATGACACCATAAATAAAAGAACAACATTTTGAAAATTGCACATTTAAGTTTACCAGCACAGATTCCTGTGATACAAGTTAAATTAATGATTTCATCTGTAACATCTGTGAGAATAACCAACTAGCAATAATTTTTAGAGGTCATTTAACCACACTTTAATCATAGTGTAACCATAGCAAATAATAATAACACCTCATACATTCATTATATGATAACACTGTAGTGGTCAAATGTTGTAAAGACTATAGAAAACAAACAAACAAACAAACAAACAAGCAAACCATAATTACCTTTTGTTCCAGGGTGTATATTGTTGGAGCAGACTTCGTTTGTTGAACAATGAGGGTAGACATTACAAAGAAATAAACACAAAAACAGTCTCCTGCTGAAGATGTGTCCATCCATGACTTACATTAGAAACTTTGAAAATTTGCTCTCAAGAGGAGAGTGAGAAGGGAGTTTACCACATGTTTACCAGACCTTATCATATCTGTTTTAGCTTTCAAACAACACTGTCCAGAATGCTGACTATCTCCATGCAGTTCAAGTGAGGAATTTTGTTGTGTGTACAAGTCCTGAAGATAATGTCTGACAGATATTTAGCAAATCCACACATATACATGTAAAAGATTAAATATAGAACTAAAATTTGTGTTAAACTATGAACTGACAGTCAATATGGAATGTATTGTCTTGTAATGTGTACAGGCTGTGAATAGCAAAGCATGTATTGCTTACAATTATGTTTAAGTAAAAGAAGAATAAGGGGGCAGGCTGACTTGGTTGAATGATGGGCAAAAACATTTGTAACAATGTTTGCAATAGATTTTAATCAAGTCCAATTAGCAACAGATGCAATTTACACGCAGTGTTGACATAAGGTAGATGCTATTAATAAGGAGAATTAATAGAAGATAAATGGTATTTAAACTCAGTGTTACTGGATAATATTTACAGTAAATGGGCCTCATTCACCAATCATTCTTACAAACAAATCTGTTCTCAAGGCCAGAACACTAAGCAGACCAGCCTGGAAATGGTCAAAACACCTCTAAAAACAAGATGGTCGACCAACTAGAACCAGCCAGCAAGCTTTGAGTTTTAAGTTGTTGTTTTTTTCAGCAGTGAGTAATGCATTAAGTTAAAGTATAAATGCCCTCCAAAATACATTCATGGCTGACATAAATGCGATCACTCAGACCACTTCAGGAGGTAGTCTGGGATGCACTCCAGACAAAACTGGACAGAGCTAAATGCATTTGGTTGTTGAAACCACATACGTACATTGTTCTCCTCCCAAAACGTAAAAAATAAGCGGCAATATAACAAAGTCAGATATAACAGCACAAATGCAACATGGAATGAAACACCTCAGATTGTTTCGTTAACACTAGAACGTACACGAGAACACTCACTAGAATGTTTCATTAACATCAAATGGTAGTACTGATGAAAGACATGCATAATTGTTATGAAGAGGCATGGCAATGGAGTTCCAAGTGAAGCTTTTACTAATAGAGAATAGACAGGGCAGGTGTCAGCAGGCAGGGGTCAAACAGGAGCAAAACAGTATCATAAGGAATAAATCCACTAGAGTAATAAAATAATCAGTAGGGATGGCTGACAAAAAAAACCTGACGTTACGACATAGTGTTGAGATCTCGAAGGGCAGACGTTTCGAAACACCCAGGTCATGTGACTAATGTTTCAGTGAATCGGGGTATTTCACAAGCATTTTGACCTCGCAGATTTGTGCTTGATTGGCAGGATCGGAAAGAAAAACGTACTCTCAAATAGCTGATATATAGTGCAACTGCGCTGCAGGCATTCCTAGTTCTAATCTTAGCTTGTACAAAAACTCAGAAATTGTATTAATGTTAATTTTTTATGACCAAAACAACAAAGAGTTTACAAAGAGTTTATTCGGATGTCAGACCGATGTTACAACCAAACCCATTACAAGAAGAGAGCAATAAAAACCCACATTTTAAAAGACTGTAGTTGCTTCGCCCTGGATTTAAACCCAACATGTCTTTATGCCAGTCAGGAACACTTACATTAAATACGGTTATAATTATTCAATTAGCTTAACAATCTTCTTTTGTTTTTAGAGCAATATTTGAGTTTTGAAACGTTTCCACACCTTGACACATTTGCTTTGACTGTTTCAGGGTTTCACGAAGCCTTACTCTGCCCACAACTATTAATCTGACAGCAAACAAACATAAAACAGTCAAAACAATAAAATGGTCTATTTTTGCAACCAACTGGTATGGAGTGTAGATCTTTATGACTTAACCCCAACGCCTATTGCAGACGAAAGCAAGTACTTATCGCTGCAGCCCAAAGACCTCCAAGTATGGGGTCGGGGGTGGGGGTGTTGGGGGGGGAGTGGGGACTTAGGCCCCGTTTACACTAGTGCGTTTTCGTTTTAAAACGCATAAGTTTTGCTACGGTTACGATATCCGTCCATACTACGCCGGAGTTTTCGAGGTGCGAAAACGGAGCGTTTTAGAAACGCTGGAGAGGCCGTTTCCATTCTAAAACGCTGCCGCAGCGTCTCAGTGTGGATGTGGGAAAACGCATACTTTTGAAAACAGAGACGTGGCTGCAGAGATCCGCTACGTGATTGGGGCTTTGGGTCATTGCGTATCCTTCCCTTATTCGTCAAGCGCACGTGGCTATAATGTCACCGGCAGACAGCAGACCAGTCTTCACTGTAAACGCTGTATTTTCAATAGCCATGGATGTTTTATATTCATTTGTTACTTTAAGTAACCACTCAACCTCGTCGTCTGTCCTCAAAAAGACCTCTCTTGCTTTCTTTACCATCGCGTTCATCGTTCAACCAGCATTTGTTGACTAACAATAACCGAATGCTGAGCGAGACACATGCTTCCTGTTTATACTTGACCGCGCATGCTCAGAGTGCGCCAATGGTCACGTGATATACGTTTCTGGTGGATTAGTGAAGACGGAGATCTCTTGAGACGCTGGGTGAAAACGCGAGTGTGGACGCGGGTCGTTTTCTTGCTAAAACGCCATTTAAAACTAAAACGCACTAGTGTAAACGGGGCCTTAAAGTGTTGAATGGTGGTGTCTCCATACCGCCCCTAACAAGATGCTGTAATGGGCAATTGCTCATATTTCCCATACCTAAATCCGCCACTGAGTACAGTGCATCCGGAAAGTATTCATAGCGCTTAACTTTTTCATTTTTTATGTTACAGCCTTATTCCAAAATGGATTCAATTCTTTTATTTTCTCAAAATTCTACACACTATATCCAATAATGACAATGTGAAAAAAAAAAGTTTTTGAAATAGTTGCAAATGTGTAGGAATCGGCTCTTTGGTTTAAATCAAATTTAAACTTTGGGGATTCGAATACAAAGATCCGAACGTGATTCACATAGAATTATTAAAAGCTTACACTCACCCTACGTATTTGTCCAGCAAATAGAACGGTTAGTGTAAAGCAACCCTGTATTATATTATTACGTGGCCAACTATAACAATATAAAAACAGTATTTAAGTATTTGATAAGCAAGGTAGCATTATCTGAAGCTGAGGCATTAACTTATAAAGCACACAACACACCAACACGGATCTTAACAACGAAACAAAGTTTATTGCTACTCTATAACACAACGTACTAGTCTACATAAAACACACAAACGCACATACACACGAGCAGTTTGAGGAGAGTTATGATGGAGAGTGAAGAAGAGTTCAACTTCTAGCATTTGCTAAGTTCTTAGCATTGCAACCTGAGAGAAACCATAAAAGCAGAGAATTTAGCTAGGCGATGTAACGGCCCCAGCGCGGGAAGAGCAACGTCCAGTCAGCGACTGGCAAATATGATCGGCGGCAAAGACCTCGGCGGCAAAGACAAAGAGATTTACTTTGTTCAAAGTTTTAAAGGCTTTAGGTTAGGTGTGGCCTACACAGTGACTGTCCAATCAGAGAAGCTGGGAAGTGGGGTCACACCCCCATTCCATCCTCTAGGAGGCCGGCATGGCACATTGTGTTATTCCCGTGTGTTACCTGCCTTTGACTGGAAGTTATTAAAATAAAGTTTATAACATGGCCATTTTTCATAGTATGGTTTCCTCATCAAAATCAATGCATTAGAAACGTTCATAGCTTTCAATCAATACCAAACATGAAATATTTCACAAACATTCTGTAGATTTCAATTACCACCGGCAGTTATAACTCATTAACTATCCATAGCAGTTATGTTAAACACATGGAACATGTACACACAAAAACCTACAGAAATGTAAAATAAGCATACATTGCTCAAATAAACAGAGTTTAACTTAAATGTCCATTTAAACTTTGGGAGCTTTTTTTAAGCGTTCCTTTGTCTGGCTTGAGGAATGTGTATTCCTTTGAGACGCGGGTCGCAGACGCGAACCAAATGGCCTTGCGGAGCTTATCTTACAAGAACAGTTTGGGGGGTCTTTGAGTGTAGCCTCTTTTATTGTTTTAAGATGTAGAGTTAATTAGCAAGCATTTGTGATCGCGGCTGTCAAGTCTTCCTGTGGATAACCTTCTGCTGGGTGCCCGTGGATTGCTTTTGAACATTAGATCAAAGCTCAGACATGTTGGCACCAATCAATCTTATAAGGATATGGTCAGTGTTATGTTCGATTCTGGAAAGGTCCGTTGACTCCCCACAAATGTATTAAACTGAAAAATCACATGTACATAAGTATTCACAGCCTTTGCTCAATACTTTATATATGCCCTTCAGATGCCTTTGGCAAATTACAAGCTAAGGAGTGGCTTATGTCTGGCCTCTTTACCATACAGGCCTGATTGGTGGATTGCTGCACAGATGGTTGTTCTACAGTAAGGTTCTCCTCTCTCCACATGAACGCTGGAGGTCAGACAGTGTAACCATCAGCTTATTGATCACCTCCCTGACTAAAGCCCTTCTCCCCTGATCACTCAGCTTAGATGGCCGGCCAGCTCCTAGATTCCAAAGATCTTCCACTTATGGATGATGGAGGCAATTGTGCTCATTGCAACTTTCAGAGCAGCAGAATTTTTTCTGCAACCTTCCCCAGCCTTGTGCCTTGAGACAATCGGAGGACTACAGACAATTCCTTTGTCTTCATGCTTGGTTTGTTCTTTGACATGCGCTGTCAACCCTGGGACCTTATATAGGCAGTGGTGTATGCCTGTTCAAATCATGTCCAATCAACTGAATTTACCACAGTTGAACTGCAATGAGGCTGCTGTAACATCTCAAGAATGATAAGTGGAAACAGACTGTACCTGAGCTCAATATAGAGCTTCATGGCAAAAGCTGTGAATACTTATGTAGATGTGATTTTTGAGGGTTTATATATATATATATATATATATATATATATATATATATATATATAT
>CAIGQQ010034625.1:223521-270127 GCA_903798035.1 Danio albolineatus
GTGTGTGTGTGTGTGTGTGTGTGTGTGTGTGTGTGTGTGTGTGTGTGGATGCAAGGGCATAGCAACCGGGGGGATACGTCCCCCTCACTTTTAGAGTCTAAAGTCTGTCATGCCATGTTAGGCTTTCTTTAAATATTATCTTTGTTTTCTTTCCACAATTAAGTCTTTTGTAAGGTAGTATCCAATACATTGACATCCTCAATTGGACCAATGTCAAAGTAAACAGCCTTGAATGTTTGCACATGAAAGATTGTCTTGTGTTGTGCTGTTTTTTTCTTTTACTCCATTTCCTTGGTATACAGTATATAACACTGTTGTGTTTTTAACCTTTCAGTGGAAGAAGAGTCTGTCTGCCTACTGTTCTCGGGAATTCACTATAAAGACCAGCCACTACTTTTGCTGCAAGAAAAGTGGAAGGGCACGATGGAGCTGTTTTGATAAGGAGGCTTCAGATTCTTCTTATCAAGTGTCCTCCGAGATTTCAAATGGCAATGCTTTACAGAAGTCTCAAGGCTTCAAATATAACGCCAGCGCTTGCAAAGGGTAGGTTTCTCTGGGAGTATAAACCGTATGTTGGTTTGAGGTGCTCTTTATAATTGTAATGGGCATTACAAATATATCTTTGGTTACTGTGGAGTGTTTGTATATCACCTGAGTGAATCGAGATGAATTAGAGAAACTGCACAGCTACAATTTTTTTCTCTATATTTTTTTTATTCTATACCATCTTTGGTGTCAGTATTACGAAAAGATGTTTAACTTTTTCTAAACTTTTTTACTTTCACTTTTTACTAAAAATTTTAAGACCCTTTTATGATCTGGCACTTTTGTTTAATAATGGCTGCTTCTTCGTGTAGTTCTAACAATCATTAAAAAAAGCCATAAAACTGAAACTGTTTTAAAAGTATATGTTTTATTGTTTTTAAAGATATTTTTTTTATTGGGAAATTTAATACAATTTGCAAATAACCTTGATGTTGATTGATGTGTATTTTTTTTACACCTTTGCTTCATAATACAGTGGTCAGTACAATATATGGTGTAGAAATGCACATATTTGGTGTTTAAACACCTACAGTATTATGCATAATAAGTAGGTGCGTGCTCTTAGTGTTTATAAAAAATATGTTTCTCTCTTTCCGTTCATATCATCTTTGGGTTTCATCAGCCTGTGTAATAATACTTTTAAAAGAGTCAATTTAATTTGTTAGTAAATACTCAATATAATGCAACTCTGGCTTCTGAGTAGTCTTTCATTAAATCCTAAACCCATTACAGACTTAATAAATCCCATCTAACACAAAATAAACCTGTGCTGAAGTATTGTTTATTTTACTCTCTGTTATTACACAATGTACGGAGGAAAGAAGACAACCTTCAAGGTGTCCCGAAATTAAAGAGTTTTTGATGTTAGTTTCAGTTTGTTAGTTTTAACAGTGTCTATTAGCTAGTGGGTTAAAAAACTGTGACGAAATTCATGTTTAGCAAATATAAAAACAATGTAAACGTCAAAAGCTTGCAGTTTGTCACTTGCACCTAAAGTGATCAATGATTTTATTCACATCACCTTATACTTCAATTTCTCATTAAATCTTGACAAATCAAATGCTCTCTAGCATGTGACATGCCTCGCCCCTTTCAAGGTGCTTTTCATTTGATGTGCTCTATTAACCCCTCTCACTGGCAGAGCTTTGCTGTTTTTTAAGGGGGGGAGCTACTCTATGTCCCACCCTCTCTTCATTTTTCAGTTCACTTGCCTTGCCTTGAATAAAAAATGCACATTTCAAAGCACTTTACGGGATCTTTTAACAACTTTAAGTTAATAGCTAAATAGGATGCATAAGAACCAATTACATTTTGCAGCTAATATAATAGGTAAACAATACATTTCTTTTTATTAAACTGAAATTTTTTTTTATCTGTGATTCATCTCAAAAAAAGGAATTTGTGTAACTTAATATAGTCAGGTTGAATTAGTTGTATTAAACTTTTTGGCTGAATCGAACTATTAAATTAGATGTTAACACGTGAAATATATTTTGAGTTTGCAAGACAATTTGTTTTTTGTCAATTTTGACAATGTTTACCACCAAAGTTCTCCAGTTATTCCACAGTGAATGGTTTTAAAACATAACGTGTAAAAGCACAAAATTGGTGACTTAAACAAAACAACCAGCTCTTCAAAGTTGACTACGTAAATAGACTAAAATATGCGATGTTGTTTCCAATGTGGTGAAAAAGCCACAATTAGTTCAAGAACAACATGCAAGAACTAATGTGTTATTTCCAAATTTCAGTTATGAGAATATTATAAACCCTATTTTTGTTCCTTCATATGCTTCTGTGTGATATAACCTAAAGAGACACTCTGCAGCATGTCATTATAAGGGTGCAATGATATTGTGCAGCACCTGGAAATAGTCCGCAGCTAGGTAACATCACTGTGTAAAATCATTGTGCCTGCTGCAGCCAGGGTACGGCAACAAAGTTCATTTATGTTTATGCCAGAATAAGAGTATTGTTCCTAGCCATATCAACCTAACTTTTCATTTTCCATTTTTACTAGTACACCATGAAACTATAGAAGAGTTAAGCTTTAAATAGGAAAATTATTGGAAGCTCTTTCTGAGCTAGCCGCTAACTCAAAACGTCACTTATATACGCTAAGCTATGCTAAAAGCAATCCCACCAGACCTGGAGATTAGCTGAATGGATTAAAATATGGTAAAACTGAACTATTTAACTGTAGAGAGCTTGTAAAAGGCCTATTTCCAAAAACAAATGGAGTGTTCCTTTAAGGTCCCGATATATTATTTTATAAAACTATATTTTCACAAAGGGAAGCAGACAAATTAATTGTGGAAGGCAGTCATTTTTATTTGTTTTTATTTATGTTTTACATTTTAGTCACACAAATAAAGGCAGCTGAACAGAAAAAGCATTCGTCATCTCCTCAATTATTAAAAAGGCTAACTTAATCATTCTCAGGCTCAGCAATAAGGTGGAGGTGGCAATGCAACAAATACTTTATCTCTTATCATGAAAATAAGCACATTTAAATAATATTTTCACATATGCTCAAAATTATGCTTACACTGTCTTTAATCATTCAGCTCATTGGCTTCTCCAAAAGCACAAAAGAAGCAGACTGCCGCTCCAGACCTCACTTTCCCACCTGGTCGTCCTGAGTCCTCCAACATTGCGAATATCTGTGCTCATCGCAAGATCCGACCACGATACATCACTAATTGTCTTCCTCAAACTGGCTACGGCTGGCTGATCCGCCAGTCAAAGGCAGTCAATGTCCTGGAGAGAGAATATAACCAGTGCTGCAGGGAGAAAAAGGGTGTACAGCGCTGTGCTGAACAGAAGGTGAGAACATAATATCAGTGACACAACATTTATTCCCATCCAGTGTTGCATACATTTTTCGCCAAGATCTAGTATTGATGATGTAAGAGAGTGCTGTGCAAAGTGTTCTTGAGCACATCCCAAAGATTCTCAATTGGGTTAAGCTCTGGACTCTGTGGTGGCCAATCCTTCATACACCCTGAATCAGCATTCACAATTTGAGCCCAATGAATCCTGGCATTGTTATCTTTGGTATATACCTGCACCATCATGAAGACAAAATCTATTGATAAAACAACCTGGTCATTCAGCTTGTCAGCTGGTCACATTATTTAGGCACTGAACCTATGGGATCTGACCAACTGCAGGATCCCCATATTATTGCACTGTCCCAAAAAACTTGTATGGTAGGCACTAGGCATGATAGCTGCATTACTTCATTGCTTCTCTTCTTAACCTGATGCACCCATCTCACTGGAACAGGGTAAATCTGGACTCATCAGACCACATGACCTTTTTCCATTTCTCCAGTCTCCAATTTATGCTCCCTAGCAAACTGAAGTCTTTGTCCCCTATTAGCCTCACTGATAAGTGGTTTTCTTAAGGCTACACAACTGTTTAGTCCCAATTTCTTGATTTCCTTTCACATTGTTACACTTTTAATTTCCATATTAAACATAGCTGTGAGTTCTACTGTTGATTTTTTTTAATGATTTGATTTCACCAGACATTTAAGTATTGACCTATTTCAAATTTCAAGATATTTTTGACCACATTTTTTTCTTAGTACCTATCCTTCTAGTTTTAATGATGAATTAGACAGTGCTTCACACAATTTTAGTAGTTTAAGAAATCTCCCTAGATGTTTAATTTGCTTGATTCGTGCCAATAAATTGACCCTTGTGAAACAGATTAACATATTTTCCATGACTTTTGACACACCATGTCAAAAGAAATGAGAAGTTCCTCTCGGCATCAGTTATTATTTATTCAATAGTTATCAATTAATAAATAGGAGGCTCTTACATGTTTGTTGAAAAGTAAATCCTGTGACTTTTTTATTTAGTTTCAGACTGGCAGCGTATACTGTATATGCATGATGCTTATATAGGTTATAAGTAGGGCCAGACGGAATCTGCAGACATTTTTTGCTATTTCTGTGGAGTATTTTGTTAAAAATCTGCGGATTTATGCAAAATGATTTTGGGAGTATCATAACTAAAATCTTAATATATGAAATAAAAAGTAATACCTTTTTAACTTTTATTTAATGTTTACAATGCGAATCTAATTAGATCCACTTTATTTGGTAAACAAAACAAGTCTCTCATATAAAATGTCTACTAAATGACAGAAAATAACACTTTACAAACTGTTTAGTAAATAAATCAGATGAATATTTTTATATTAGTCAATATTATTACTGAATTTAAAAACTGAATATATATATATATATATA
Source organism: Danio albolineatus (assembly GCA_903798035.1). Lineage (NCBI taxonomy): Eukaryota > Metazoa > Chordata > Actinopteri > Cypriniformes > Danionidae > Danio > Danio albolineatus. The sequence continues at coordinate 228,332 of CAIGQQ010034625.1, forward strand.
AATTTACACACATTTACAACAGTAAATAAACAGAATCAATAATGGTCTAAAAATCTGTGGAATTCTGCACACGCAGATTCCGTATAAACCAAGTTTTAAGTTTATGGAAGTAAGCACATTTGTGTAATAGAAAATTAACAGGCTATACAAATATAGCAAATAAAAACATATTTGAATCTTTGTATGCAATATATTAACTCTACTTGTATCTGAGTAGAAAATATAGGTGCCCAGTCAGTTAAGTAAATAAACTATTGATTTTTGTTGATTGAGTATGGTAACTTTTCTCTATCTATGTATTTCAGTGGAAAAAGATGGTTGATAAGTTTTGTAAAGATGAGAAGAAAGGCAAAAGAATGCAGTTTGAGTGCTGTGAAAAGAAGAAAGGAGAAGAGCAGTACGCTTGTTTCGCATCTGCCGCCCCTGATCCAGGATACAGTTCCACCGATGGCCAGCTAAGCTCTTCTGCTGCTCCTCCAATACTCCCAACATTCTGTGATGTACATACAACTATCCAGAGCATGTAAGGTCGTCTTTCTCCCTATAGATTTCATGCATAAAAATAATCTCCAGTTTGCTGCCAATAATATTGATTTTTTTATTCATTTTCTTGTCGGCTTAGTCTCTTTATTAATCTGGGGTCGCCACAGCGGAATGAACCGCCAACTTATCCAGCATATTTTTTACGCAGCAGATGCCCCTCCAGCCGCAACCCATCTCTGGGAAACATCCATACACACACATTCACACTCATACACTACAGACAATTTAGCTTACCCAATTCACTTACACCACGTGTCTTTGGACTGTGGGGGAAACCGGAGCACCCGGAGGAAACCCATGCAACCATGGGGAGAACATGCAAACTCCACACAGAAATGCCAACTGACCCAGCCGAGGCTCGAACCAGCGACCTTACTGCTGTGAGGCGAACGTGCTACTCACTATGCCACTGTGGCACCCGCCTATAATATTGTTTGAAAAAAAAAAGTTTTTATTAGTATAAGGCTCCTTTTGTTTGAGCAAAAATATAGAAATAATTGGCTGCATATATAAACAACATTTACCTGACCTCTGTAGATCCAATGAGTAAAGTTTCCAAAGGCAGAGGAATATTATTTTATGGTGTTTGAGTAACACTTGCACTTGTTTTCTTGAAATATTCCTGGTGTTTTTGCTATTTTTGTTTGGGTATCTTTTTTTGTATTAAACACCAGTGACCATGAATGGCAGCCAAAACAAGGACAGTTGGAAAATAACCTACTGCACAGAAAAACATTGGTTCAAGGACAAAGAAAATGCAACTGCAAAGATATGCAACTAAAAGTGTGCATTTAATTGTAGAAAGTTTTTCAATTGATTCTAAGAGAGCTCATTTTGGGGGGTGGGGGTGGGGAAATACAAAATATTTCAAGATTATGTAACCTAAATGTCATTTGTTTACCTGCAGGAAGGGTTTCCCCTTTTCTCTAGATAATATGGCTGAACGGTGCTGCCTTCTAGCGGCACAGGAGAGACCTGCATGTATAGAGGCAGAGGTAAGGGCAATCTTTACAGGTGACTGTATCCCTGGTACATAATAAAAATAATCATAAATGCATTTTATGTGCAAGCGCATAGCTAAAATATAACAAATAATGTATACTACAGTATATAAAATTTTCTTTATTTTGTCCCTGCCTTTATTTCAAAATTGCCTGTAATAATCTCTTGCAGCTTGGCAGCCACCTGAATGATATGTGTAAAACAAAGGAGCTGGTGAAACATCATTGTTGTGCCTCTGAAATAAAAAACCATGTCAAATGTGCTACAAAGCTGCTCCTGCGCCATATTGGCAAGGCAAACAAGGTCAAAGAAAGTGGCAGGAAGAAATGCCCACTAAACATTTAATTGTATGAACGATGCAGAGCCTAGATCCCTGCTAATATGAATGTTGGACAGTTTATGCAGAGAGCATACATTTCAATTCATTTATTCATTCATTCATTAATTTTCCTTTGGCTTGGTCTCTAATTCAGAGGTCACCACAGCGGAATGAACCGCCAATAATTTCCAGCATAAGTTTTACGCAGCGTATGCCCTTCCAGCTGCAACCCATTATTGGGAAACACCCATACACACTCATTCACACACATCCAGGGGAGTAGCAGATATTCTAAAAGTGGAGGGGACAGCTGTATGAGATCCAAAAGTTTACTTTCATATAATTATTAATCACCTGTTTCTAAATGCTCTGTTTCTAAAAGTGAGGGGGATGTATTGCTACGCCCCTGCACACACCCATACACTACAGAGAATTTAGTTTGTTCAGTTCACCTAAACTGCATGTCTGGACTGTGGGGGAAACTGGAGCAACTGGTGGAAACCCACGTGAACACTGGAAGAACATGCAAACCCCACACAGAAATGCCAACTGACCCAGCCGAGGCTCGAACCAGGAACCTTCCTGCTGTGAGATGACAGTGCTAACCACTGAGCCACCATGCCACCTTCATACATTTTAATGTACATTTAAATTAAATCAAACCTGTACCACTTTCCTGCTGTTGTTGTTTTGTTTCCTGTATACATACTACATTCCTATTATTCTTTCAGAATGCTTTATTGATTACTGGGAGATGTTTTTCAGCATTTATCATAAAAACATCTATGCAGACATATTTTAGGTTGTGTTTATAATATATAAATAAAGTATTTTTAAAATCTTCTGTGATTGCATGTTCTCATTTAACATCATTGAAGGACAAATAAACCCTTCAGTAGTGGATATCTTGATAAACACACACAAGTTTCTTTTCATAGCCATAAACAGTCAGTTGTCTCTATTTTTATTATACTTTACAAAGAAAGACACTTATATTTTAAGATTTGGCGCTGATAGAAACCTGGTGTCACTCACAGTCTCTTTAAAAGTGGGCTTTTAGAAAAGTCGCATAAGCCAGTTTGTTCTTTTAGTTGTATTATTTTAATGAAGAGAGCAATGGCATGGTGCCACAGCATTGTACATTAATATTTCTTGTCTTAATTTTCATGACAATAAACAAAATTTTAATTTAATTGTGAAGTTAATTTAGTAACTTGTTTAGGTCATGCATATCTGTCTGGAAAATGTTATCAGATTTTTTTTTAGCAAGGTTTATTTCACGATCATACAGAACATAAACAAGTCAAGAGTCTGCGTTACACTGTGGGTATAAGTAGACTATAAATCGCGGTTTAAACATTTAAAGTACAATAACGCGATTATATCGTAGCATAGCAATTTCTGTATAGAGAGTTGAAAGTGTTTAACAGCCATTATTGTTTCAGTTCAGTCAGTGTGGCAGCTGCCTGGCCGGGCGGAACCGGACACTAATCTGTCTGTCAGGTTCCGGTCCGGGATCAGGTCCAGTATACCAGAATCAAAATGGCGTCCGCCTGTCCACCCGACACGGGCTTATCTGCCCCTCCAGGTAAATTAAATTAAATTATCATGGGTTTTTAACACAAATATTGAATCGTGGTTGTTTTCGTATTGGTCTGTTGCTATGGATCCTCTATTTGTTTTTTACAAGCACTACATTAACTCACTGTTTACTGACTGCAGTCATACCTTTTGTTCAACAGCAACAACATATATTCCTTGTAGTATAGCGATTATTTTGTAACTATAATATATCCGTAACTTATCAGTGTTATGTATTTGCTATTTATTGCGATTTAGCTGATCTGAAATCTGAAGTTTTATCCTCATATAATCCAGATCGATGATGTGGATCCATGGCTAACGTGCTATAAGCTAACAAATCTAGTAATAACAAATATATAGAAGAGGTGATTTTAAAATAAGCTAAATGATAAAATGCAGCTCAGTTAAGATTACCTGATCGAACTATTTTTCTATTGGATTTCGTTGTTTTGTGTTTGTGCTTTATAATAAATTGAGTTGTTCTGTATTCATTTAGACGACTTGAACTATTAACAACGTTAACGTTATTTTCGGTAAATTTCATCGAACACTAGACTAACGTTAGTTGCATTGAAACCACTAACATTGCAAGTATCATTTGGCTTTAAATAAAAGATGATCAGATGTTTCCTGTTTTCAAATGGTACTTCATTTGGAAACGTTAAATGTGTGTATATCCACATATACCAACACTAAGTGTGTGTGTGTGTATATATATATATATATATATATATATATATACACACACACACACACACACACACACACACACAAACATACATGCATATATAGTAACTTAGTGTTGGTATGTTGAATACACTTCTAATTATGTCACAGGCGCCCACGCTGATTCAAGTGTATTATTACAGTGTAAATAAAATATCTAGACTTCAACTCAAAAATAAAAATCTTAAGCATCGTTAGAAAAAGTTCTAAAGCACTTAAGTAAAGTTGGTTTTATATTCGCACATTCGTTCAGTGACGGCACCTTATATTGTTTACCACAGTACTTTGAATAGTCTGACTGAAATTACAAGCAAATATGACTTCAAAACAACGTTAGCCCTATTTAATTGACTGTAAACTGTGATGTCCTTCCATGGTCATTGGCTTCTAATATAATTTCACTGTTTAGAACACACAATGAATACCTGTCTGAAATTATATTATTAAGGGGAAAGTCTGAATATGTGAATATAAAAAATTTCTAAAGCAGGTTTATGGAGCACTAGCAGCATTTTAACACTATTTAGACTAGGAGTTTGCTTATTTGTGTGTAAAAAAAATTTGTTTGTCCTAGGCTACTCTTTGTTCTTCATGAAAGTTTGCTGGACATTTGGTAGACCTTTGTTAAAGATGTGGTACTTTTGTCAACTGTTTCCTATTAAGCAATGGTAAACTTGTATTCTTAATAATTATTACACACCCAGTGAACAAGAATGCTAATCTATTCCAACTATTACTTTATGCATTCCTCGCATTGATACTTCAAATGGTTTCTGTTTGTGCATTAGCTAATTGGTTATTGGGTTGTAAACAGTATTAACAGTCCTTATCATGTGAAAGCTTAATGTCTTTTACTGTCTGTCTTCATTGACCACAGAGTGAAAATAAGATTCTTTAGGAAATAAAGTGGAAATTGACTTAGTCTAAATGTACAGAAATCAATCGGGTGGTCATTATTTGGGTGGTAACTTATCATGGGCTTTTGCGTGAGTAACCTACATCAGTTAGCACTCTATTGGAAGTATTTTTAGTTCTGCCAGACACATGCACACAGTCTTGATGATGGCCGAGACTGTTCTTTGTATAAATATAAATGTGAAAATGGGACAGAAACCAGCTCGCTCACCCAGATGAAATGGGTCAGTCTCTAACTCTATCATCATTTTATATGTGGCACATCTTCCCACAATTCATGACTTTGTTTTTATGTTTTGCTCCTTATGACTCTTGAGAGAAAGAGAATATCACTTAAGCTCAGCCATAATATAGACTTAAAAAGTTAGAGATGAGCCTTGTGTTCTCACTTAGTGGTTGTTTTTTGCCTTACTTGTGGTTTAAAGATGTTACAAAACTAGAATTTACGCATTACATTACATTACATTTAATTAAATGACTTTTTCTCTTAAAAGGTATGCCTGTAACGTTTGATGTTTGGTCCGTGTTTTTGGTCTTTTTCTTTACAGTAAGACAAACTAATTAACCTGATTTAAATAATGTAAAATGACTTTAGTTTGATTACTGAAGACATAAATGTTTGTATCTTGTGTGTGTGATGATCTGTCTTTTTTATATTTGTAACTTAAGTTTAAACAATTCACACCATTTACTACTGACGTATAACCTGCCTATTATTAAGATATTAAATGTTTATTAGCACATATAAAGTGTATTCTTATTCTACATCCAAATACTTAAACCCAACTACTACCTCTCTAACTAAGCAGCTAATCAGTTTATTAATCTAAAATTGTAGTGAAGTGTTTGTTTATAGTGTAAATTAATTAATTAATTTTCTTGTCTGCTTAGTCCATTAATCTGGGGTCACTACAGCGGAATAAACCGCCAACTTATCCAGCATTTGTTTTGCGCAGCGGATGCCCTTCCAGCTGCAACCCATAGTGTAAATTGTACATTTAAAAAAAAGTATGACCCAAATAATTATGTGGTAACTCAGTAATGAATTTGTAGACTGAACTGTAAATCTAACAATATTATTTAATTATCATTCTGTTTATGTCACGATCACAAGAAGGGGAGAGAGTCAGGAGTACAAAAGTGTGTGTTTATTCAAACGAACTTTAACCAGGCACTTAGAGGTGAAGGCACAGAGGATATATCAATGAAGGACTGGAGATCCAGGCGGGTGAGTGAAGAGTGAACACAGTCTTAGTGTAAATAGCAAAGTCACTTCCCTTAGAGGATCCGACGAAGGCTAGGTAGAATCGTTGGGAGCACAGGAGAGCGTCCAAGACGAGAAGGCGGGAAGGCTAGGGAGATCGTGACCATGTGTGATACCCGAGTGATAATAAGTGCAGGGAGTATTTATGGGTGCCCAGGGAGTGCTTGCAGGTGTGTAGACTAATAAGCTGGGGATTGTTTACTGCTGTGGTGTGTAATGGTTGATGACAGGGAGTGACTTCTGGAACAAGCAGGGGAGTGACTTCTGGAACGAGCTGGGGATGTGACAGTACACCCCCCCTCCAACCCCCCACCCCTCCATGGGTGACTCCTGGCACCCTAGAGCGACGGCGGGGACGGCCACGACTCCGAGGAGCTGGTTGGTTGGGGTGACGGTGATGGAAGTCTTCGAGGAGGGTAGGGTCTAGGATGCGGGGGACCCACGACCTCTCCTCGGGACCAAATCCTTCCCAGTCCACTAGGTATTGGAGCTGGCCGTTCCGCCGCCGGGAGCCGAGGATTTCCTGGACCTGATAGATGTGGTCCCCAAGGACTTCAGGTGGCTCTGGAGGGGGAGGCGTCCGGAGTTCTGTGGGAGGAGAAGGTAGGGGTCAGTGTGAGGTTTGAGGAGGGAGACGTGAAATGAAGAAGATATACGGTAGTGAGGAGGTAGGTTCAAACAGTAGGTGACAGTGTTGATCTGGGAGTGAATGGTGAACGCCCTATGTAGCGGGGACTCAGCTTTTTACAGGGCAGTCGGAGGCGGATATTCCGAGTGGAGAGCCAGACTTTATCTCTAGGGTGGTAGGTAGGGTTAGGGAGACGATGGCGATTGGATTTTTCGGTGTGCCTCCGAACTACACGTTGGAGATGGACATGGGCTGAGTCCCACACCCTCTCGCTCCCCTGGAACCAGTGGTCCACCGCGGGCACCTCAGAGGTTTCCCCGGTCCAGGGAAACATTGAAGGTTGGTAGCCCAGAAAACATTGAAAGGGAGTGAGTCCAGTGGCGGTTTGACGGAGAGAGTTCTGAGCATATTCGGCCCACGGCAGATACTGGCTCCAGGTGTTCTGGTGACGGGCACAGTATGTCCGGAGATAGCGAGAGATTTCCTGAATCTTGCGCTCGGTCTGGCCGTTAGATTGGGGATGATATCCTGAAGAGAGGCTAATGGTGGTCCCCAAGAGACGGAAGAAGGCCCGACAGACCCTGGAGATGAACTGGAGTCCCCGGTCAGAGACAATATCTTCGGGGATATCAAAGTTACGGATTACATGCTGGAAGAGGGCTTCAGCGGTTTCTAAGGCGGATGGTAGGCCCTTGGGGGGAACGAGTTTGCAGCCCTTGGAGAAGCGATCGACTACTACGAGGATGGTGGTATAACCTCCAGACGGTGGTAAGTCAGTAGCAAAGTCAACTCTGAGGTGTGTCCAGGGCTGGCAGGGAATGGGCAGAGGTAGGAGTTTACCTTCGGGTAGACGGCGAGGAGTGGTGGTGACGGCGCAGACCGAGCACCCCCGGACATACTGGGAAACTTCGGCGGCCATGTTAGGCCACCAATACCTGGTACGGAGGAGCGAGAGGGTTCGCCTGCTGCCCGGGTGTCCTGAGCCGAGGGACGTGTGCGCATCCTCCAGGAGACGGGTACGGTGACCGGTAGGTACATAGATGAGGTTTGGAGGAAGCTCAGGAGGTGCAGGCTCTTCAAGGCTGGCGGCACGGATCTCCTCATCCAATTTCCATAAGATGGGAGCCAAGAACACGGTGGATGGAAGGATGGTTTCAGGAGTGTCTGAGGTGGGGTCAGTTGAGTACATACAGGAAAGTGCGTCTGCTTTACAGTTTTTGTGGCCGGGCTGGTAGGTGATGTGGAAGTTGAAACGATTGAAGAATAGGGACCAGCGGGCTTGATGAGCGTTGAGGCAGTTTGCACTACGGAGGTACTGGAGATTTTTGTGATCAGTGAGGACTGTGACGGGTGACTTGGCTCCCTCGAGCCAGTGCCTCCATTCCTCGAAGGCGAGCTTAATAGCCAGTAGTTCACGGTCTCCAATACCGTAGTTCTGCTCCGCAGGGCTCAACTTCATGGAGAAATACGCACACGGGTGAAGAGCTGGGGGCTCACCAGACCACTGCGATAGAATGGCTCCCACTCCTACATCTGCTGCATCCACTTCTACCAAGAAGGGCCGGGCAGGATCAGGGTGACGTAGGATAGGAGCTGAGGTGAATCTTTGTTTAAGAAGGGCAAAGGCCTGACGGGCACTGGAATCCCAAGACAGGTGTTTAGCACCTCCTTTGAGTAATGATGTTAACGGGGCTGAAAGAAGGCTGTAGTTCCTGATGAACCTACGGTAGAAGTTCGCAAAGGCTCCTTAATGGTCCGAGGTTCCGGCCACTTGGCCACGGCTTCGACTTTGCCAGTCTCCATGCGGACCCCCTCAGCGGAGATCACGTATCCGAGGAAGGAGAAGGTGGACTGATGGAATTCGCACTTCTCGGCTTTGAGGTACAGGTGATGCCTACGGAGCCGTTGGAGCACTTGAATAACATGGCGTTGGTGGTCTGCCAGATTACGGGAATAGATGAGTATATCGTCGATATATACAATTACAAATTTATGAAGGAGGTCACAGAAAAATTCATTCATAAAACTCTGGAAGATTGACGGGCTGTTGGCTAGGCCATAGGGCATCACCTGATACTCATAGTGGCCGGTAGGTGTTATGAAGGCGGTTTTCCACTCGTCCCCTGCTCGGATACGGATCGGTTGTAGGCGCTGCGGAGGTCCAGCTTGGTGAAGATCCGGGCTTCCCTGAGCTTTTCCAAGGCCGCAGGCACAAGGGGCAAGGGATAAGTGAACTTCACCGTAGCTTCATTCAGGACTCGGTAGTCCATGCATGGCCTTAACCCGCCGTCCTTCTTCGAGACAAAGAAGAAGCTGGATGCAGCGGGAGAAGTGGAAGGTCTGATGAACCCCTGATGGAGGGCCTCTTGGATGTAGTCCTCCATTGCCTCGTACTCAGGACGGGATAAAGGGTATATCCGTCCATGGGGTAGTTTAGCATCGGGCAGCAGGTCGATACTACAATCACAGGACCGGTGAGGGGGTAGTTGTGTGGCTCGTGTTTTGCTGAAAACATCGTGGTAGGCATGGTAGGGCTTCGGGATGGAGGATAAGGAAATTTCAGGAGGTGGCTGAACGGTGGTGGAGTGCACAGGAAGGATCTTGCGTGTGGACTTAGGGGTCTGTGGTGCCGGAGGACTGTGATGTTCGTGGCAGTCAGGACCCCAGGACAGTATGTCTCCTGTGCTCCAGTCAATTGTGGGTTGGTGTTGTATGAGCCACAGACGACCGAGCATAATGTCCACGTTGGCACGCGGGAGGACGAGAGGGACCAACTTTTCCCGGTGATGAGGTGGAGTGAGTAGCGTCACCTCCTTGGTCCGCCGCGTGATTCTCCCATCACCCAATGGTGAGTCTTGGATGTTGGTAATCTGGAAGGTAGTGTCACTGTAGACGGTGGGTAATCGGTGCTTAGCGAGGAAATTGGAGGAGATGAAATTTCTGGCAGCTCCCGAATCCACCAGGACATGTACAGGGAGAATACGGGAGTGTATGATTAGTCTGGCAGAAATATGAGGCATATGGGAAACAGCAGGTGTCAGGGCGAAAGCACTCACAATTGGACGAGGTGGACGGACAGGCGGCGATCTGATGGGAAGCCTCACCGCAGTACAGGCATAGCCGGCGTTGACGCTCCAAAACAGTCAGGTGGTGTGTGTCTGAGCATGGGTTCGCCATGGCTCAGTGGTGGTGGTGAAGGTGTCCGTACGGGAGGATCCTGGATGTCTGGAGAAGATAGTGCGCAGGCAGAAAGGTGCTGAGAGACGGAGATGGCTTTCTTAATGAAGGTTTCGATGTGTGCACTGTCTTCATATATAACCATTTGTTTTCTGACTTTGGGATGTAATCCCCTCCGGTAGGCGGCGAGGAGTGCCACCTGGTTCCAACCACTACTGGCCGCGAGAGTGCGGAATCTGAGGGTATAATCATGGATGGAGGTGGTCCCTTGACAGAGATTAATAAGCTCATCATGGACTGAGAGCGGGGTGAGTGTTGTGCGAACACTTCCCAGAAGTGCTTAGTAAACGCCGAGAATGAAGAGAGAGCCGGGCTATTTGAGGACCACAGCGAATCCGCCCACTGCAGCGCCTTCCCTGTCAGCAGAGAGATGATGTAAGAGATTTTCGAAGCTTCGTTCGAGAAGCGTGGAGAGTTTGCTTCGATATATAGGGAGCATTGCAGAATGAAGCCGCTGCAGGTGCTGGGTTCGCCATTGTAGCAGAGGGGGTGAGAGAGAGGCGTGTTGGCAATGGAGGGGAAGCCAGGCGCTGCATGCGATGATGCGGGAGGTAAGGTTGATGAAGCCATGGTTACCAGTTCGTCGAATGGATCGGGGGATCCAGTGGAAGCTTCCATATAGCAGTCGAGTGGTTTTCATTTGGTCGAGCCGAGTGGTTTGTTTACTTCCGGTCGAGCCGGGTGGTTTGTTTTCTTCCGGTCGGGTATCCTGTCACGATCACAAGAAGGGGAGAGAGTCAGGAGTACAAAAGTGTGCATTTATTCAAACGAACTTTAAACCAGACACTTAGAGGTGAAGGCAAAGAGGATATATCAATGATGGACTGGAGATCCAGGCGGGTGAGTGAAGAGTAAATACAGTCATAGTGTAAATAGCAAAGTCACTTCCCTTAGAGGATCCGACGAAGGCTAGGTAGAGTCGTTGGGAGCACAGGAGAGCATCCAAGACGAGAAGGCGAGAAGGCTAGGGAGATCGTGTCCATGTGTGATACCCGACGGTGAGGGAATGAGTGCAGGGAGTATTTATGGGTGCCCAGAAGCTGGGGATTGTTCACTGCTGTGGTGTGTAATGGTTGATGACGGGGAGTGACTTCTGGAACGAGCTGGGGATGTGACAGTTTAGGCCTTCAGTGTATTTACAGGGCAACATTTATTCACAATTACAACAAAAAAGCGATTTAGTAATTCAGAATTTTTTGAATATTCAGAACAGAATGACTCCAAGCTAAAGTCTGTATCTTACTGTGATCTTCCTTGAGCTGAAATGTTCAGCTCTTCATCTTTAGATTCAGTCTGTCATCATTCTTTTTCTGTCCAGGTGATCCCATACCGCCTCTATAATATTTAGGTCTGGACTTTTTGGGCGCCTGTTCATCACTGTCATTGGTTTATCAGATTTTTGTCTGCCCAGATATGTTTTTCACTACATTAGGAGTGTGTTTGGGATGATTATAATGCTGAAAGGTAAATCAGTTACCAATTTGGTGCTTTCTAGATGGAATCACAAAATAAATTTAAGCCTGTTTGTTCACGATTCTATCAGTTCAGGTAATACTGCCAACACTACAGCAGAAATGCAGCTCTAAATAAGGACAGAGCCTCGATCATGTTTCACTGAAGAGTGCAAGCACTCATTCTTCTATCTCTCTCCAACTCTTTCTTCCATGTCTTAAACAAATAGACTAAAGAAAAATAATTATAGAGAATGTAAAAATAATTAAATATGGTCATCATTATACCATAAAACAAATGTGTTGGTGGCCTAAAGCGTTTTAGGATGGTACATGACAAATGCTCTCACTTACAGCACAAGCATAGATTTGAATGTTTCTCTGTTATCGTATTTGTGTTTTTTAAAATGTAGACAAGATAGATATAATTTAGGAGTAAGATTCTATATTCTTATCTTCTACACTGTAAAAAAATTAATTGTTGAGAAAACATAAAAAAACCAAGGCAACTTGATGCAGTAAGAACTTTAAGTTGTCTCAACGACTGCTATGTAGTTCTGTTGACTGTTATGTCACACCTCTTACTTCTCCATGAACAAATATACAAGCTTAGTTTTCGATCATCGCATCAAGCATACAAGATTTATTTAAATTTCAACATTCCTGTTCAACAAATGTTTATCCAGAAAACTCTGTTAAACATGTAGACATAACATTGTAGCGAATATTGTTGACATAACATATATTTTTATGTAGATCAATTAATACTTATTCACAATTCTTAGTGTATATATGACAGAAAAAGTACAGTGTGCTGAAAAAATTGTGATTTTTATTTTTTACAGTGTAATTCAATTATCTTTTAATATTATTGATGTAGCTCCACCCAAGTTTCACCCAAACAGACAAGCAAAGCATACCACCACATCCGAACAAACAAATACCCACCAGTCCAAACAAACACCCTCCCGGTGTCTTGATGACTTGGTGAGATCATTTTAGTACCCACTGGTTTAAGTGCTCAGTTTGGGCCTCATTAAAATGACTATTTTACCTCTACAGATCTGAGGACTCCGTTTTGGAGGCTACTGTCCTCTGGGAGAGGTACATGCATGGGTCTGTTGTTGCTGTGTGGTTAAAGGCCCCGGTATACTTCAAACAAAGTTCTATTCATTCTTCAGGGCAAAAAAAAGGTTCGAAAAGGCTGAGTGACTGAGTTTTCGAACACTCTCAATTAGGGCTGGACTATTAATAGAAAAGAAACTACAATGGAAATTCATAAACGATAACGTAAATTCCCCATTTGAAATTCTGTTAATAGTTCCCTTTTAAAAACCGAGAGTGCATCAGAGTTTCCCTGATATTGTGGTTAGTGCATTGTTCATATATGCAGGAATGCAAGTTTCTCATCAGATAAATCATTCATATATTTTATTTGCAAAAAGACATTTTCCATTTTTTTTAATTAAACATGTCTTTTCATTAAAACTAAAATGTGACCTTTTTTTAATTTCAAGTTTGCAATTTCAGCAATTTCTGCTTTGATTTCAGTTTGAAGTATTCAGCAAATAACCATAGTTTGTTTCCTTCAATTTATTTAATATCATAAAATATAGAAACATGCTTTCTTTAGTAAAAAGACAGTTAATAGTTGAGTATATTTACAGTACAAATGATAACAATGAATAATGAGAGGGAGTCGAGGTAATATGTTCAATTAATTGAGATTTTGATTTTAGGTCATATCTCAGTTCATCCATTGTTCACATCAAAACATGTGAGACCACTTCTTTTATTTATTTATTTTTTTTTGGATGATTCTTGTATTTGAAACAAATTTCATTTTATATAGTTTGTGTCTTAATTTTGTTCAGTTTTAAAAAAAATAAAATAAACAAGAAGATAGAATAAAAGTGATTGGAAGGTTGTGCAAGCCACATTGCTTCTCTGGACAGTAGTTCAAGAAGCACCACCACACATATTTACATTGTGTTCTATCTATCACAGCGAATGGAACCTGTATTCTGATTGAAAAGAAGTAGCATGACAAGGTGGTCTTTCATCCACTTTGTGACCTCTTGAATCTTTAAAATCTCTCGATGAGCGATTGTACTTGTGTGGATACATCTATACCGGCTCCGCTGTTCAACTCTCTAGTGTATTGGTATGGCTAGCGTTGTTGTTTTCCTGTCTGATCCGTGTGGAATAAGACATTGGAGGAAAAAGTAGTCACACCGATTATGTTAGCACCACAGGCCAATGGCACCTCAAAGGTGTTTAGAAGCCACCACAAACATCCCCAAAAGTTTGCTTGAGTTTTGAACTGCTCAAACGATCTAAAAAAAGTTTCAGCGAGATTTTGTTCAAAATTATTTCATTTGTTTGTTTGATTTTTTTCTTGAAGTATACCGGGGCATTTACGCTTTCTGAATACCACTTTACCAAAATGTCTTCCCTCTTGCATGGTCTTGTTTGCAGTGGTGATTTAAGCTTGATTACTTTGGGACAGATGGACTGTAATGAAAGTGGAAAAAAATAGTAACTGTGAGTCATCTGTTTATGAAATTAAAGCTGACAGGAATAGGCATTGGTATCTCAGACTGATGATTAAAACGTCTGCTGGAACATGTAAATATATAGCACAGTTCCTGGATATTGTGCCACTATACATATTGTTAGTGTTTGGACATGCATGTTTGCATCATTGTAAGATGTGAGGATAAGTAGAAGAAGATGTGAGAATGCTTTTTTTTTTTTCCCCCTCCAATTCCTTTGTTCGCATTTTTTTTCTCATTGACATTACATTTTTATTTAATGTTATTTTTTACACATTATTAGTTTGGCATTGAAATATTTTTTATCTGGCCTCACTAACTCCAACTTAAAATAGCTGTTGCTTTTGGTTACTACAAGGATTTTCAGCAGTTGTCTAAGAGGTAATCTGAGAATGGATGAATTACCTTTCATCCATTCTTTAGGCATTCACTCATCAGCAAAGCAAATATGCGTCATCAGTGTCAGAGAGAGAACTGTGGTGTACACTATCTACTTTGTAGCACTTTGTAGTAGCAGGGCTGCCTGGTAATTTGTTTTTAGCTCTAAATTTTTGTTTAATTTTCGTTTCTTTGCATGTTTAAAAATGTTGCAACATGTTGATACAGATGTGTGAGGTAATCTACAAGTGCCCAATATTGAAAAATCTTAAATTGAGATTTTGTTATTCTCCACGCTTTAAATCTGAGATTTAGAATAGAGATGAGGTAGTTTATAATGTCTGACGAGAGAGCAAATTTTGTGAAATGTTGCATAGAAAGGTTTTGTATTCTATTTTATTAACACGTTTCATGTTGCAGGTTGACACATGTAGGTATACTTAGCAGAAAATGTAATTAATATTCATAAACCTGATTAGTAGCAATAGTTCTGTTTTATTTATTTTTTAAATGGCCAATAACTCGGGCCAGACGGAATCTGTGGACTTTTTTTGCTATTTGCGGAATGATTTTAGGAGTATCATAAATACAACTTAATATATGAAAAAAAATTATTACATTTTTATTTTTTATTTAATGTTTACAATGTGAATCCTATTAGATCCACTTTATTTGGTAAACAAAGCAAGCCTCTCGTATAAAATATCTACTAAAAGACTGAAAATATTACTTTACAAACTGTATTGTAAATAAATCATAAATATTTTCATATTAGTCAATATTATTACTGAAATTAATTTAAAAAATGAATAAATATAAATGTACACATATTTACTAAAGTAAATAAACAGAATCAATAATGGGCTAAAAATCTGCAGAATTCTGCTCGTGCAGATTCATGTGTGCCTACCAGTAACATAGCTCACTCACTTTAGCTCATTCTTAATTTGTAAGCAGTCCAGCACCTCTAATTAATTAATATAAAAAGTAATTTTTATAAATAAAATTAATAGTTTAGTCTAATAATAAATTAATTTGTCAATAAACTAGTTGATAGATTAATCTATATGAAATATTTAAGTTATAGGAAGTCGTACAGAACACATTTTTATTTTGATTTTATTTTTATTTTTTGCAAAAGATTTCTCTTCCTGATGGTTGGTCTCACACATCCGCCATGTTTGTAGTCAAAAATATTAATACTGAAATTTTGAAAGCGATACAATCTTGCTTCTGCTTGGTATCAATACTGGCTTTGGTCTCTCACACTCTCTTCTCACCAGCAGGAAGTCGAATAACCATCAAGCCATTTACTTTTAATATTCACATAAACACACAAAGTTTCTATATCATGGCTGGAAAAAATATTATATTTTAAATTAATGCAGAAAAAATATGTTTATTATGCAAATGGTTATGTATTATCCATACCACACATTAAAAAAACTGTTAATTAACAGTTTCCATATTTTGTGATTCACAGTTGTTTTCTGTTCATTGAGAAGTGCATTATGAGACCTTGATCTCTGCTCTATTGAAAATTCAACTCTATTTAATAAAGTGATTTTTATTGACATTTTAGTAGTTTTAAATAATATACTGTAATGTTCAAGAAATAATATATAGACAAATAAATCTGTTTATTACAAGGTTTTGTACCATAATATACAACCCCAACCTAGACAATATGGCACTTTAAACTATTAAAAATGGGACTCTGGCATGAATAGGCAGTGATCTGTGTCGTTATAATGGCGTCGACAAACTTGGTTGGTAAAAAAGGTCCTTGTTGGTTCTGGTCCTTTAAATAATATTAATAAATAATGATATTAAGATTAAGGCTGCACGATGATGGAAAAATGTAACATTGTGATATTTTTTATTCTGCTATTATATAATATGATAGGAATACAATTTCACTAGATTTGTTGAGTATTTATTTGGAAAGAATTTATAATTTTAGATTGATTAGGATGATTCTGTAGGGAAGTGCATATGCATAGAATATAATAAACAAATTCTATAAAGCAAAAGATACCAATTAAATAGCATTTTATTGTTTTCAGAGGAGTCGATTTGTATTTATGTATACAATAATTAAATAATCAAATGTAAAATAATTCATAATAGTCTTTGTTTTATAAACAATTCATTAAATTTTATCGTTATTATTGTCATATATCGTATAAAATTTGTCAAAGTTACAAACAGGACAGTTTCTTATGCCTGAATGCTTTTAAAACCTTCACACAGTCACAGGCTTGAAAAAAACACTTGCAACATGATAAAATATAATCAAGATTCAATATTGCGTAGTCACGATATAACTATTGCAAAAGATCACATTGCGATATCAATGCTGAAACCCTAGATTGTGCAGCCCTAATAAAGTTGATACCTTTTTAAATTAGGAAATAAGATTGCAATTTAGTTTTTACTAATAATTTATTGCCTTTTGTGCCAAATTCTTATTTTGTCGACTTTAACTGCAGTTTGGCATTTTCACTTTTATTCAGGAACATTTACTTCATGCCCCCCGTGACAAACGAGATATTAAATGCAAGGAACTGCTGGAGGAGTGTTGTTTTAATGGAGCATTTAAGACCACATGGCGTGTGTTAGAAAAAAAATTTACACTCGTAGAGCAGCATTTACAGCGGATCTTTCAGTCTATAATATTGTAGTGATATTAATTAGGGGTGGGCGATATGGAAAAAAATATATCACGATTTTTTCCGGAAAATCACGATTCACGATTTTTATCACGATTCTTTTTTTAAGTTGATTTTTAAAGACTATTTTGCAAATTACACGGGTACAATACAACTAAACTAATGTCCCAATATTAAAATATACTATTCTGCAAAGGAAGAACAATCAACAAGACTTGCAATTACCATCAAAATGAACACTTAACAAATCTAACAAATCTTTATTAGACAGATCCTCAGCAACACCTTCAACAATGTAAATGGCTTTTTTTTACAAAGTCAACAAAACTAGTAGTGTTTTGAACTTAATAAATGCATAATAATCATGATAACCATGAAACCATGATTATTCTTCAGACTATATAATTATACAACCAAAATCTATAATTGCTGCATCCCTGATTGTTACGCAGTTCAAAACAACATATGAATGTGTTCGTCGAAGAAGCCTTCTTGAGCAATGCACTTATTTTGTTGTGCTTTAAAAATACAACATTTGAATGTGTTTGTAAAGAAAGCCACATTGTACAATGCAGTGATGTTATGTAGTTTCAAAATACAACATATTCACATTTGAATGTTGAAAAGGCCAACGTGGGTGTCTTGAGGAGCAAAATACAGCATATGGACTCTTATATTGCTGTAGTGTCATCATCACTTATATTGAAAGTCATCTCTGGCCCCTCATTTGGGATGATTTTCATGCCAACTACGGTCCGTGTTATTTCAGTGACAAATGTCGTGAGCGCAGTCTTACGGGGCGAGATCACATTTATGTACAGTAATACGAGCATGCGGGTCTCAGCTTGCGCGCCTTTTTCCTCCGTTCGTGCACACAACTTCTTGCGCCCTCAAATAAACGCTGCCGAAGTGTGATTTAGTGCGTTTATGTAACGCGTATGTCTCCAACATTGATAAGATTTGCTATGAATATTTACGAATGTCTCCAATAAACCTACAGAGCGGCTTTAAGGCGTCCCGAAGTAAAGTGAAGCAGCTTTAAACTCCAGCAAGAGAAAGTCATTGTATGCAGAAGCGTAGAGCTTTATCTGTAAAGTATATTTATGGAAACTGTTCATCTTTACTGAAAGCTGCGCCGGTATGCTGGCCTCACGCATCGCGCAGCCCTGTCAGCATGTAACCTTAAAGGGTTAAACAAACGACGCACAGCACTATGGTTACACAAAAGTTGCCGCTGTTATAATTCACTTACCTTTTAATAAGTTTTGGTGCGACTGTAACCCGCTATTGAAAAAAAAAACAACGACAGACGACTAAATGTTTTGAATGAGAAGCAGTAATAGCCGTGGCGGGATGAATTAAGGTAAGGCGCCCGTCATGGAAGAATGAATGTCGCGGAAGCACTGCACTATATGCTGTATGGCGATAAAACGATTTTTCTGTAAAAGTGGATCGTGCAGGTTGTGGATCGTGATACGATTAAATATCGTATTATCGCACAGCCCTAATATTAATGTACTGTAAACTTAGTAGCAGTTCAAATCATTTTGACTAAGGTATGTCTTTAAACACTGAAAGAGTTCTGCTGATGGTACAAACTAACTTTGCCGTCTGAATAAACAAACAAAGACCACTGATCATTTACTTACCAAATCTGTAAAGACAGGACAATCAACATGAACTGGAGCTGTGTATTTTTTAAAAAGAGATGAGCAGCAAATCCAGATTTCACCATTTCCAGATCCAAAAAGCTCTCGGGTAAAAAATGTTCCTTACAAAAAAAATCCCAGAGTCCAGCTGTGCTCTCATAGTGGAAAATGAAAACCAAATCTTCGTTGCAGCACATAAACACAACACTGACGACCTGTGTCTCCAAACAATTCTTGTTCTTTCACTTGTTTTGGCAACACAACGTGGCGTCTCTCTGCTGTCTGAACACTGTAACAGGTAAAAACCAATCTTCGCAGCTATCGAGCATATTTATGAAATTGCGCCTCATTCACATTAGAGCACGCTGATTGGTTTGAATTAAGTCTTTCTCATGAATTAATGCTACACACTCAGAGACGTCACGATGTACAGATATCCACTCTCCACGCTTGAATACGCACAAGTATCTAATCATCGTGACGCAGCTTCAAAAATTAGTTTTAATCCAGGATAACGGATTTGCTCAAAATAACGCAAAAACAACCAATTTCACATTTTTGTGAAATATTTGTGTCCTAATAGTGTTTTTAGCAGTGTGGTACACGTATATGACTATCAACAGCTCAAAAAATGTATTTTGGTGTTTCGTGACCCTTTAAGGTTGTGTAAAATATAAAATTTTGCTTAAATGCAAAACATTGAATGGTTTAGTTTTTTTTTCTTTATTAGGGACCAAGCACCGGAACGTTGCGTAGGCCCTATTGGAATTGCTCTGTTTCTTCTTCTTCTTCTTCTCCTCCTCCTCCTCCTCCTACTCCTCCTCCTCCTCCTCCTTCTTCTTCTCCGGAATGAATCGGCTTTTTGGGGGTCTTAACGTGCCCGAAAACTCACGAAACTTTGCACACGCCCTAGAATCGGTGGAAATTTACGTTTATTATGGGTTTCGGAAGTGGGCGTGACAAAATGACTCGACACCGCCACCTAGAAAATTTTGACGGACTAGCCCCCAAGCCAGGAATCACGCACACGCACGAAAATCGGCACACACCTCAAACATGCCAAACCCTACAAAAAAGTCTCTTGGAGCAAAATCTCAAACCCAACAGGAAGTTGGATATTTTTAACTTTCTCTGGCAAAAAAGTGGCGTTTTTGCCATTTCCAGGCGTTGTATTTTAACGAACTCCTCCTAGGGATTTAATCAGATCAACACCAAAATTGGGTTTTATCATCTAAAGGCCTTGGCGATGCTAAATTGCAAAGATCTAGAGTTTTCGTCGGTGGGCGTGGCCGTGGCGTGCTCTTAAACTTTGGCAATTCGCCACAAAAGAGGAAGTTGTTATTACTCATGCATACATTATCCGATCAGCCTCAAAACTCATACGTGTAATAACAGTCCTGACCTGAACACGTTTACCAGCCAATATCAAGATACAGTTATAGCGCCACCTGCTGACAGAAGGAAGTTTGGCTTATAACTCAGCCACACAATGTCCGATCGGCCTGATACTTCACAGGGTTGATAAAATTCCTCTCCTGAAGACGTCTACCTGCCAATATTGAGTCACAGTATAGCACCACCTGCTGACAGAGGAAAATTTGACTTATTACTCAGCCGCACAATGTCCGATCAGCCTGAAACTTCACAGGTCTGATGAGATTCCTTTCCTGAAGGCATCAACATGCCAATACTGAGTCACAGTCATAGCGCCACCTGCTGACGGAAAGAAGTTTGGCTTATACCTCAGCTGCACAATCTCTAATCGACCTGAAACTTCACATGGTTGATAAAATTCCTCTCCTGAGGACATCTACATGGCAATGTTGAGTAACAGTATAGCGCCACCTGCTGACAGAAGGAAGTTTGGCTTATAACTCAGCCATACAATGTCAGACCCGCCTGAAACTTCACATGTTTGATAAAATTCCTCTCCTGAAGACATCCACGTGCCAATAAGTAGTCACAGTCATAGCGCCACCTGCTGACAGGAGGAAGCTTGGCATAAATCTGTCGTTTTCTCTGGTTTTTTTAGATGTATCAGCTTAAATTAATATTCCGCTGTTCACTGTCGTGGTGGGGCCACCGGGCGGCAGTGAGCCCGTGGTGCGAGGTCCCTTTCATCGCTGCTTGCAGACAACATAAACTAAATTAAGATGAACTAACCTCAACTCAAGTTAAACTCATACTGTACACAGTAGTACTAACTGCTTGATAAACAAAACTGTAATAAATTGTCTTAAAAACAGACAACATAAACAAATAAACATTAACCTAAATTCCAGTCATAACAATAAATAAAAACTAACGTAAATCAAAACCACCTATGGTTCTCCCACTCAAGTTCGTTGTGCACAGAGTGAGCTCTGATTGGTTAAAATCTTTCTCCCGCTCAGCTTAGCTGTAATTGCCCGGTGTGCTGCATCAGCTCTGATTGGTTAACATAATAAAAACATGCGCACAAGAACGTGAATAAAAATCTAAATACATTAATAGATGAAATTACAGCCTTTGCAATTTAGAAAATGCTTAAATTGCGATACTATTATTATTATTGTTATTTTTATTATTTTTTATTTTTTTTGTAATTGCAATTAATTGCACAGCCCTTCTGAGCTGTAGTTTACAAGCTCTTTAATTAAACGTGAAGCTTGTGGAACGAAAAAGATGTTGGCAAACACCCTACTAAGGCAGTGCGATTTAATCAAAATCAAATCACAATCGAATAACAATTGTGATTTGAAACGTTGCGATTTAGCAAGAGGCTGTGATATGAAATATGCATGTATTATTTAATTTCCCCCTCCCAGAGCAAATGCGTGACTGCCGTGACAGCCAATTGAGTAAGCACACATTCGTTCTGCCCAATCAGAACTATGCAACTAAACTAAGCAGAACACCCACACAAAAAAAAAAAAAACAGGAAAGTGCAGACAAGTGGAATGATGGCGTTTGTCGCTTCAGAAGCATTAATAGACTAATTAATATAAAAGTAAAACAGGACATTGATATTCATTCATTCATTTTCTTGTCGGCTTAGTCCCTTTATTAATCTGGGGTCGCCACCGCGGAATCAACCACCAAATTATCCAGCATATTTTTTTACGCAGCAGATGCCCTTCCAGCCGCAACCCATCTCTGGGAAACATCCATACACACATTCACACTCATACACTATGGACATTTTAGCCTACCCAATTCACCTATACCACATGTCTTTGGACTTGTGGGGGAAACCGGAGCACCCGGAGGAAACCCACGCAACCACGGGGAGAACATGCAAACTCCACACAGAAATGCCAACTGACCCAGCCGGGGCTCGAACCAGCGACCTTCCTGCTGTGAGGCGAACGTGCTACTCACTATGCCACCGTGGCGCCCAGGACATTGATAATAAGGGAATATTTTGGTTTCCGTCGCAGACACTGAACAAAAACAGGTAATGTGTAAAAACTGTTGCCACAGCACGAGGAAATGCAACAACCAGCACCTAAAAAAGCATCACAGGCTGCTATATGAGGAGTGTCTTGCTAAAAAGTCAACTGAAAGTATTGCCACTGGCACTCAATCTAGTAGCAAGCAACAGCAAAGTACAATTTCAGAGTCGTTTCAGCCATGTTAGTTTAAGTGTTCTGTATTATTATAATTATTTTTGTTTTATAATAAGCTAAACTATCTCCCTAATTTGAGTTCAGTTTGTTTTACAGAAAGGCAAGGTCATTTTATTTGTGGCTTTAGAGCGAAGAGTGTTTCATTTCTGAATCTTTAAAAACAAATTTGAATGAATGTTTAAGTAAGTAAATATCTTTTCCGTTCCTTTTTTAACTAAAACTCACTGCATTTTAGCAGTAAGAAGCTACGATGCAGATTATTGAGCTGAAGCTTGACTACAAAGTTAAATCGCAAATCAAACAGCAATATCTGTCAAAAAAAAGTCGCAATTAGATATTTTCTCCAAATCGCACAGCCCTACATTTTTCGCACAGCCCCACAAAATACTGTTGAAAAACAAACAGAACTAAACTCCATTGTGGAGATGATTCGAGCATGTTGAAAATTCTTTTTCAATCAAGTTCTCTTACATTTAAGAGATGTAAACTTTGCCTGACAAATGTAGCAGCATGTGGAGGAAACACAACTAATTTATACAAAGCGCACAAAAATGAGGCTGCCAAAATGGGCAATGCAGTAAAAAAAAAGTCAGACGAACAGGTGCAGCCATCAATTACTGATACATTTAAGCAATGCACAAAATATAGGAGGGACAATGTGAGGTGGAACAAATGCAGTAACCAAGAATCTCTGCGAAAAAAATAGTGTCTTTCAATACTTTTTTTTTTTTTCTTTCGGAGACCTCGTAACCACACCCGACAGCTATAATGAATTGTCCGGACGTACATATTTCTCCAAAACAGCTATTCTACGAGCCTACAAACGTATCCGTGGTGAGCTGCAACAGCCCAATTCCACCACAGTCGAGTATTTTTCACTTACAACAGATGTGGTCGAGTACAAAAATGACACTTTACATGTCGCTAACTTTCCATTTCATTTACACGGAATGGATACTGGCATCAAAATGCCTCCAAACTGAACCTAGCTGTGCCCAACACAATTGAGAAGATGGAGAAAGCCCGCACGGACCGTGCCCTTTCTGCTGTGAACTATTAAATTCTTATTTTCCCCGGAGCGGAACAAATTTTCACCACACAGTTGGACAGGCACAAACAAAAATATAATTCATACATTTTCTTGGAAAAAAATATCTTTTTGAAACGAATTTCGTTAGGTATAATTTTTATCTTAATTGTTATGTAATTTTGGTTGGTCAGTTAACTACTAGATAAAAAAGAATAATAAATAACCTTCGCGGTGATGCGCTTCAAAACAAGCGCGCTATATGCTTCAGCGCCAAAACACAAGTTGCCGTGATATTGTGTTGGTTTGGTAAATAACATAGCCTAAATAAAATTAAAGTTAAATATTCATAGTTTCAGAGAACCCCATATTAAAGTCGGGACATCTGGTGAACGCCCATCCCTCTCTGTGCAGCCAGATTAACAGTGTGAGCAAAGCATCTTATATGCGGTAAAAAAAAAAAAGGCCGCTTCGACAGCATTGGCAATGTTTCGTTGTCTGTTGTCACGGGAACTTTTGATATGCTGATCTTCCAATCTATCACAGCCTCTTTATGTTTTATGTGTGTACTTTACGTATCATCTCTATGTTGGTTGTGTTGCCTGTCACTAAAGCACTTACGGCATATTGTGTGGGTCTTGTCGATCCTTTATCTCCACTGGGTAGCTGAAATGTTGCCATACTGCTGACTTATATGAAGAGGGAGGGTCCGCAATCTCTGGGTAATTGCCATGTTTCCTCACGTTCTTCTTCAACTAGCTCAACTTTTGCAGGAAGGCGTTACATGATTTAAAAGTTAGTCACGGGTGTGTCGCGATTCTTCCTTATCAAATCGCGACACAGGATCGTGGATCTTAGTATCGCGATTTCGGTTTCATATCGCGTATCGTTACAGCCCTAATAAAAAGAGCCAGGTCTGAATATTTATAGATGAGTCTTATTGTATTGTATTGTATTGTTTCATTCATGTTGGAAGCTAGAGGGTGCTCTTGCACAAACTCCACAAGTGCCAAGACATCCAACTATCCAATTAGCAAGTGTTAAGTGTAATTAAGCTTTTCAACACTTTCAATCAATTGAATCTATGGTGTCTCAACATTATTCTCTGTTTTGGAGCTTTAGTAACACATCAGGTGTTGCTAAAAAAAAAACCTAAACACTAAAGGTTCAGTGATTAGCCAGTGGGCGTGATATTAGCAAACTAGCATTGAATTTTTGAAACGAACGAAGCCTCACTTTGCTTGTTTTAATCTCATGATCAAATTGAAAGGTTTCAAAGTTTCATGAAAGCAGGCATTACTGGCAGTAGCAGAGTATAAACATGAGGACAAAATTGTTGCAATACATGGTTTTCTTTGTGTACTTTAAACCATCTTGGGCACTTTTGTAAGAATAAAAGCTTATTTATAATGAAATTCTAATCTACATATCAGCATATCATCTTTATCACTGTGACCATATAATACAATAGAATAGCTGAATTGGCAATTTCTTTCGCTTTCTGATGTATAAAAACATGTCTGGTAACTACATTTAGATTGTAGGTTTTGTCATTATTATTGCAGGCAGAAAAGTTCTTATCTGGGAAGAATTTTTAACTCGTATATTGTCTGTATGTTACAAATGGTAAGATAAGCCAGGCTTTTGACAGATTTTACCCCATGTTACTCCAGCTAGATTATTTTAGTTTACTTTTCTGGTGCATTAGAGAGCATGAACAGATTTTGAATTTGAGACCCTATCAAATTTTTGAAATGTTTCAATTTAAGTACGTCGTTTATTAAAGGTTATTAGTTAATACTTTTTCAGCATAATATATAATGACGTATTTGGTTCATAGTTTAGCATATGATTTAAAAAATGAATGTGTTTTTTTTTTTCAAGATCTGAGGTTAATTATCAATTAAATTCAATTCACCTATTTGTAAAGCGCTTTTACAATGTGGATTGTGTCAAAGCAGCTTCACATAGAAGGTTATAGTAAATTGAAAATGTCAGTTTAGTTATTAGCTAGTATATAGCTGAGTTCAGTTCAGTTCAGTGTTGAATATATGTCTAATATGACACCCAGATCTTTAACAGTAGAGCTAATGCTAACTCTGCATCCCTCTAGTTGCAGGTCGAGTTGTGAGATCTGCTGTGTACAGGATTTAGGTCCTATAAGTAATAGTTCAGTTTTGTCTGAGTTTAAGAGAAGGAAGTTGTTGGTCATCCAGTTTTTAACATCTTTAATACACTCAGTTAGTTTTGATAGTTTAGACGTCTCGTCAGGTTTAGTAGAAATATATAATTGAGTATCATCTGCATAGCAGTGAAAGCTGATCCCGTGTTTTCTAATAATGTCTCTCAGGGGCAGCATGTAAATTGTAAACAACAAAGGGCCTAAAACTGATCCTTGAGGCACCCCATACTTTACTGGCCTGACTTGTGAAGGTTGTCCATTAATATTCACAAACTGGTAACGATTAGTTAAGTATGACTTGAACCATTGTAAAGCCGTTTAATTATCCAATAAAGCATTTTAACTTTACATTTTCATTACTTGAGAATATTATTGCCATACCAGAAAAAATTATATTTAATTAATTATATTATGATGAGTCGTAAATCAGGATGGTTTTAAGTTGTCGGAAAAAAACTGCAAGAAGTGTTATGAAATTCATTTTCTAGCATGTTCTTTTCATGTGTTTTTTAAAGGGTCCAGCGGAGTTCGAAAGATGACCATTACAGAGGTAAGACTTGTGGAAATTATTTTTAATTGCTCTGTAAGTTGTAAAGAAGATGACTGTGCAGTTTTATTGTTTTGGCACCTTAAATATTGCAAAGGACAAAAGATGTTCCAGTTTAATGAGAACATGGATTCCATTCAGAATTACCAACATTTAAAGGAATAGTTCACCCCAAAAATAATAAAAGATTTGCCTTCACTTTGAGT
The DNA here is from genome assembly GCA_903798035.1 of Danio albolineatus. Lineage (NCBI taxonomy): Eukaryota > Metazoa > Chordata > Actinopteri > Cypriniformes > Danionidae > Danio > Danio albolineatus. The sequence goes on from CAIGQQ010034625.1 coordinate 254,825, forward strand.
TTCTTTCTTCTGTTGAAAGCAAAAAAGATATTTTGAATATGTAAACCTAGCCATTGACTTCCCGTGGTTATCGCTAGGCCCACATGGAATCTGCGTGCACAGAAATCCGCAGATTTTTAGCCCATCGAGTCTGTTTATTTACTTGTGTAAATGTGTGTAAATTTATATTTATTCAGTTTTTAAATTAATTTCAGTACTAATTTTAGTTTATATGAAAGTGTTCATTTGATATATTATATGATAGACTTGCTTTGTTTACCAAATAAGCTGATTTAGATGAATTTGCATTGTAAACATTAAGTTAAAAAGCTATTAATTTTTATCTGATATATAAAGTTTTTAGTAGTAATACTCCCAAAATAATTCTGCATAAATTCACAGATTTTTCTTTTTTACAAAATTCTCAGCAGAAATGGCAAAAAAGTCTATTTAGTTAAATATCTTATTTAGTTAATTTTAAGAAGTATGTAACCCCTTAAGGGTAAGTAAATCTTCATTTTTTGGGGGGTGAACTATCCCTTTAATATATTTGTGTTCAAAATATCTAACTGAGGGAAAACACAATGCATACTCTCTAAGGGATAGGTTCGCAAATTACACCATGTTACAAGTTTCCCAGTGCATAGTTTGGTTATGATAGTTAATCTTTTATCATTATTAAACAGGTAGTTTCATTCCAATGAGCTGACTGAACAATGTGTTCCAGTTGTGTTTTCACCTTCCCTTGTTTTTTTTATTTTATTTTAGTTTCTCATTTGTCAGCCCAGTGTGTATGGTCTTAGAATAGTATGCACAGTTTCATCCAAAACCAAGCTGTTTTTTTTTCTGTTGGACATTTGTAAAGGAATGCGAATACATTCCTGTAGGCTAAAGTAGAGTTGACTTACTGTTGCTTTGTGTTGATTAAACACTCATGTGAGAAAGATCTTGAACAAGACAAATATTGACAGAGTTATACACACACACACACACACACACACACACACATTTATATACATGGTTTACAAGGACATACCAAAGATGTAATGTATTTTATACTGTAAAAACCCTTTTTACACTCACATTAAACCTGTGGCAAAATTGTAATGTCAAAAGATCTTAAACGTTTTGTATTAAATCACCATAATAGAGTTTGACTAAGTCATACACATGTCATAATAATGTCACTTTGTATCCCTGTAAACAACATAAACCTGTACACACATTGCTCTCATCTTTAATTGAAAGGTTAAGTTGTGTCAGAGTAATGCGATGATGAACAGGAGTGTTTGTGATTGTTTGACTTGAGGAAACACCTGACAAACAGAAGCCTCATGAATCGTCTCTCTTGACACAAATCCCCATTTTTCTGTCAAATTTTTAAATCTGTCTGTCTAACTAGGGGCCAGGATCATCTCAAAGTATGAAGAAAACCATCGGTCATAGAGGAGTGGATCCTACTGGAGAAACGACATACAAAAAGGTCAGCTTGCAATCAAATGTGTCATCTGATAGTAACGCAAGAGCAGCAGAGAGAAACTGTGCTAAAAAGGGGAGTTAATTAAAGACGCCATTAAATTTTCCTGTGCAGTGTTTATTAGTTTCGTTGATTGTTTTTAGTTATGGTGGAAAATTTTGCTTAATTTATTTTAACTTGAAGGACATTATATTATTATTATTATTAGATTGATTAGTATTAAAAATAGTTATTATCAGACATCGTGTATTCGAATGTGTAAAAAGTAAATGTAGGTAATTAAAAATAGATTTCCACCCTTTTATAGATTGAAATATTACCCAATATGCTTTGCGTGTATGTGCAAAGAGAATGCTAAGAACTTGTGCATATAAACAGTCACATTACGACAGCTTTAAAAACAATAGTCTTAATATATTTTACTTGCTTTTAACGTCTTTGAACTAATACTGTTGTCGATCAGCACCACCTCCTGTTCTTCATACCTTGCTTAAATGATCTAAGATTATTTGACTGATCCTGGATCTTTTAATCTTGCCAACTGATCTCTGGCTAATTTGGTTCTTCAGACAAGTTTTGAATCAGATTAAAATGTCTAAATGAACGGATCTGAGATCGATGCGCGTGTTGTGAACGACAGATCTATCGATCCTCAAAATCGTGATCAGCAATCCAGCGATTGGCTGACGGCACAGCAGCGTAATGACATCATCTGATTAATATTCAATTATCTGTGTGAGCAAAATTAAATAACATTTATAGTAATGTGTTTAAACTTTTGTGGATTGCATAAGCTTTATTTCTGTATTATTCAAACTTAAACTAAAACTATATATATTTATTTATTCATTATTTATTTTATTTTATTTTACTGTTTTCCCAAGTGTATGCAACTACTAGTGTAAGAAAATATCAGCATTTAGTAAGTATACTTTCAGTATTACCTTTAATCGAAAAGACCCAATCTAATCCTGTTTATATGAAACAAGCCTGCTCCTCAGCAGGTTTGAGCTACCAGCCCTCGGATGAGTTTTGAAGAACGAAACAATCCTGGATCATGTCAAATCGTCAATAACCAAATCCACCTAATTGAGTAATTCACTTATAAGAATGGACCCCTGGACTGATTTTTTTTTTTTAATGCAATCTAATGGGATGAATAACAACTGCTGTGAGGCGTTTTTCCCTTGTTGTCAGACGGCATCTTGTGCCATTTAATTGGAGCCTCGTCATCCCTTACAAAAAATCAACAGACAGTAATCCCGCAGGATTATTATGCAGATTTCCTACAGGATTTTCAGCTTATTTTCCTGTAGGAATACCTGCAGGAATTTTATTAAGGAAACAAAATTTCTGCAGGGATTATTCCCACAGGAATTACAATCCTACAGGTCTATTTAACGATACAGTTCCAGCAGGATAATTGTGGAGGATAGACATGAAGTTGGAGAAATTTTACAATGAATTTTCACAAATTATTTAATCAAATTTGAAAAAAAGTAGACCAAAACAGAATCCAATTGACAGCAGGCTGTGTTTACTCCAATTTACCTAAAGAAAAAAAATAAAGTAAAAAAAGTTTCCTGTAAGAGGTAGAGTTGGTGTAGGGCAGAATACAGTCTGTACACAAATTTAAAAAAAAACAATACAGCTATGAGGAATTCCCATAAACAACCAATGGACCCTTTTCACAAGACTGTTATCAGCATCTTAAATACCTTAAAGTTTTTAATATTAATTGTTTTTTTTACCATATGTATATTTATATGCATTTATGTGTAATATAATCTTTGCGTCAAATTACAAAAAAACGAATAATCGCTTATGCGAGGACTATGTAATGAAGTGTTTATGGGGGCAAGACAGTAAATCTGACATTATTCTCTCTTCTGGCCGCCGTTATCAGTCTCACGCTATTTTCTTTTTCTGAAAGTATTGATAACACTATCCTGGAGTTTTCTTTTATTATTTCAGCAAATAGAACTGTAAAAAAAAAAAAAATAAATAAAAAAAAAAAGTTGTACTCTCCCATTCACTGTGCTCTAAATTTACCATGATGATTTCTGCTGCTGAAAAACACGCAAATGTGAAAAGGGTGTGTGCATGTGTGTGTGCGCGCGCGTGTGGTTGTGTGTGCACGTGTGTGTGTGTACAAATTATTACCTTACTCAGGGGCGCCGCTAGCAATTTTGGGCCCCATGAAAAAATTTGAGGATGGGCCCCCTACTACCAAGCTAGCTATCCAAACTCTTTGTTCGCGATGTAGTTATACTGACCTATGCATTTTATTAGTGATTTTGTCCACTACTTATCAGTATTTAGTAAGAGAAACTACATGACTGTAGCTAGCAGATGATTTATTGTTCAAATGTAAACGTAGTACAAAAAAAGGAACAGTAATCAAATATTCACTGAAATTTTTACATTTTTATGTGCATATATACACATAGTTGAAGTCAGAATTATTAGCCCTGTTTATTTTTTCACCAATTTAACACATTTCTAAACATAAACATCATTTGGGAAATATTTAAAAATTAAAGGGGGGCTAATATGTGTATGTGTGTATATCTGTATGTGTGTGTGTGTGTTTACACACGTGCTTGTGTAACAGTACATGCAGTAAAGTAATACAGACAGAATTCTGCAGATTTATTACATTTACATTACGCCATTCACTATGGGCTTTACTTTAACAATCTAGGCTCAAAAGACTGGCTTGAGGAGCATCCTGACATATTTAAAAGATACATAATTAATTCAAAACTTGTCTGTATGGACATTGAGATGTTGTTTTACACTATTCTGCTGATATGGTATGAGTTTGACTAATCAGTTAATTACTAGAAATGGTCCACTGGGCAAAAAAAAATAAAAAAATAGATCATTATCTTTCAAGGAAACCTAACTTGATAAGTTTAAAGGTTTGTCTTTCAGTTTTATGTTTGCTTTGCTGTTATAACTAATATCATTCTACATAATCAACATTGTGGAAAAATAGCAGTCCTTTAATAGTGGCCACGTCAACAATAAAGGTAATATCAAAGTGAAATTAATACTTCAACGCAGACTGCAATGCACATGCTATTTTTAAAGGCAGGATCTCAGTTACCTGCTTCTTTAACTGGGTTTGGGGAACTTCGTAGGGAAGAGCGGGTGAGGGCGTATATATAAAGAGCTCATCATTAGCAAAATTAATTAAACTAGCGGCGCTATCATTACCGCAAAAAGAAAGCTCTGTGAATGGACATAACGTTACCTTTCTTTTCAAAAAACGGTGATAGCAACTGCCGTCCCTTTTTCTCTCTCTCTGCTTTTTGTAGCCTCTGTTTTCGTTTTTGATGACCGGATTTAATCTGTGTTAACCATCGCTGCTTTGACAGTTTACCTGACGATCGCTCTCAAAGCATCAACTCTCTTCCCGCTACTGACGCACTGAACCATACAGTGAAAGGAGGGGGGTGCAATTTGACAGTGACAGACACGAGAGGCCGATATAAGCCGTTTTTTTTCTAATAAATTGTTTTACTTGTAATTTAGAGATACATTAATAATTTATATTACATTATAGTATTGATATTAATTATAAAGCAGATCTCTGGGGGCCCCTAGAGTGCATGGGCCCTTAGAATCGTCCTAACTTTCCCCCCCTTAGCGGCGCCCCTGACCTTACTCATAACTTGTGCTCATCATTTAATTTTTCCCTGAGTGCTGCCTTAATAAATTGTATTAGTACATCTGGAAATTTCTTCTGTACTGTGTCTGTAAATTCCCCTCTCCTGAACATCCCCCTCCTGAAAGTTTCATTGTTCTCTAAAAAGAAATAAATACTCAAGTTGAAAATACATATCTTCAATCATGATTAGGCATGGGCCGGTATAAATTTCTGGTGGTATGATAACCTTGGATAAAAATATCACGATATTGTGATTACTGCTCTAAAATAAGCTATTTTTTAGTAACTGATTAAAAAATAACAACTTGAACAAAATATATTTTATTTTTAATATTTTGGAATGGTAAACATGTCAGGCTAAATAATTTAAATAATCCATTGACTTCCGTTGTTTTCATTAGTTTCAAGAACACTGATTTCTTTAAAACACATAAACTTTTTAGAATCATCTTAGAAAGGGGATAGCAGATAGTTTTAATGGTTTTAAAACCTCGATTTTTTTCAAACTGACATAAACTTTGAAACCGGTTATTGTCCCATGCCTACTCATGATCAAAAGTAGGCATGAGCCGGTATGAGATTCTGACAGTATGATAACCTCGAATAACCTTTCACCTTTGAACACAATATATTCCTCATACAGAGATAATCGGAACGCCACGCAGCTCCCGGACTACTCTCCATTGGAAATGAGTGACTTCCGGTCTGTCGCCTGCCATTTGTCATGTGCAGTGGAAATGCGGCTTAAGGGTCAAGCCTAAAATATACACACATTTGTTGATAACCCTGCGAATCCAGTACTTCTCTATTAAAGATTAAGCATGGACATTTAAAAGATGAGTTATCTTTGCGCTGACACACGTCCACGACTTCACACATTACACAAAGTGTGTGCAGTGTATTTTACCTTATGGAGTCACTCTCTTGACACTGCATATTACACTGCATACTGCATATTGCATAAAACCCTGTTATGCGCGATTCTTTCATATTCACCTGTCCTGCCATTAATCCGCTGGTCAGGTAATCAAAAAGTAAACTTGATGTTTAACTGTCGCGGGTAAATAAGATCAATAACCATAAATACGCAATGCATACTCTCATTTTAAAAATCATGCGACCCTCATCTCACAATGTTTAATAATAAGTAATCTTATTTTTTATTAAAACAAAAGTGATTAAGCAATGCCGCGCCACTGACAACTGCAGAGAAACAAAGCAACCATTACGGCAACGGCAGTGATCACTTTTTCCGAAGTTCAGCTGTTCTTTTTTGCACTTGATTATTATGTGTTTAATGTTTAAAAAGAAAATCAGTAAGGAATAGACCTACAAGAGTGTGTGTGTGTGCGTGCGCCTTTTATCACTGAAGCCATTCTCTTCCAAAACAGAAAGTTGTTTCGTCTGGCAATATTTCAGCTTTTAATCGAATGAAAAGTTAATTCAGATGAGCAAATAATAAAAAATTGCAATAAAGTAACTGTGACGTGCAGCCACACATTAAATCTGAGGTCTGATCTTAACTCTCTCTCGCTGTCATCCAGATATAATACATAGACGCCAAATGCACACACGTCAAGTCGCAAAACTGAGGCTGGTACCAGCCGACATTTAGAATAGCTGAAGCCTTTGCGAAATGTGTCAAAATACAGCACTAAAATAGGTATAAATGTCTTTGAGCCAAAAAGTCTATCTGTAGGATGTCTGTAAAAATGCTATCAGAGCCAATGTTTTGTAGAAGTTGTGTAGCCCAATAATCATTTAATTCTAAAACAATGAAAACCAAAATAAACAATTAGACATAGATTTAATATTGATCACAAGAATTATTCAACGGAATTATTATATTAGGTTGTATGATGGTTATGCACTGTCAGGCCTAAAATTATTCATACCCCAGGCTAATTCTGACTTAAGGTTTTATTGAAATGAAATAAAAGCTAAAAATAATAATAATTCCACAATGATGTCTCTTACATTGCCTTTGTCATTTTGAGTTAAAAAAACATACTGGTTGAATAAAAGTAACTAAATCAGAATTTTCCAGGGGTAAGAATAATTTCGGGTTTAAGCTTTTCAGTAGTTCTGGCTTTAAATGAGATTTCTCGAAGTATACTGTATGTATATTTATTTTTAATAAAATAATGCGTTGTTATTCAATAATTTATTCTTATTTTAACTATAAAAATGTTTTTGGATATTGTCAAGAGTAAATAACTTTTTTGAAAAAATCATCGCACTGCCAATAATAGCATTTGTTTTACTGGAAATTATAGTTGTTTTTTGTTTTGTTTTGTTCCCACACCACCTACATTACTGTTAATTTATAGGTTATTTAAAGTAATCATCGTGGTATTTATCTAGTGTTTGGTGTCTTGCATTTCTCACGCATTCTTTCTTTGTCTGTAGACGACCTCCTCTGCCCTGAAAGGTGCCATCCAGCTCGGTATCGCACATACAGTGGGCAGCCTCAGTCAGAAAGCAGAGAGAGATGTCCTCATGCAGGACTTCTACGTTGTAGAGAGTATCTTTTTCCCCAGGTATGTGTACGACAAGACATCTTGGTGTGTTGAACTTCTCTGCATTGAGCTGTAGCTGTTAAGATGAAATTAATTGGTTGTACTGACTTTTAAAGGCAAATCTGTGTGTCTATAATGGCCCGTTTCCACTGAGTGGTACAGTACGGTACGGTACGGGTCACCTTTATCAGGCTTGCGTTTCCACTGCAAAAAGGGTACTCTTTTGGTGGGCGTTGTGTACGACAGAAAGTTTGTCGACGTCATTTTCGCTCGAGGAAATGTCTACAGTAAAATTTTATGGGTCGTTCACAAATCATACGAGAAGCACTTCTCACAAAACAGATGCTTTATTATACACATAATCACTGGTGTAAAAATGTCATTACTGACTGAACATGATCTGATTATAACTGCAGATCAATGATGCGAAATAGCCTACGGTCCGCGATCAAATAAATAAATAAATGCAGCATATATGAACACATACAGCCCCACACAGTCTCCGATGTTACCAAATTACAGAAAAACTACACACAGCAGACATGTATGCCCTATTTAGGTTCAAAAACAATATGAAATAGAGCCCTGTCTGTGCAAACCTTTCATCTGTATCTTTTATCATCACCAGCACATGTAGCCTCTCCGTCATTATTCTCTCGTTAGAGAGTAACTCCGTCATTCCGAGTTTATAATAGTCCAGGTTAAGAACTTTGTTATTTCAAACATTGACGTGCACGCGATCACAAGAGACAAGTGAAACCTCACGCGCTCGCGCTGATGGGCTCATAACCCATAACAATCTGCTCTTCTCTTGGCATGGTGGCCGTTCAAGACGACGACAAGGTTTGTTTAAGCTCGGGTCGACCATGGCTCGTTATTATATGCTGATATTATTTCGGAGCATTGTCTCTCGGCTTTGTATTAAACATGGCGGGTCTTTTGTTTTTATTCTGGCTTGTTGCGTGAGCAAATTACATATCTCTGTAAGCCAATGGCGTTCAGCTGTGCGTCTAGCTCCGCCTTACAGCTTGCTTTGGTACGCTTGGGACCCTTTGCAAAGTGGAAATGGCCTTAAAAGCGTACCGAACCGTACCGTACCACTCAGTGGAAACGGGCCATTAATCAAGTGTGATGCCAGCTAATAGAGGGTTTGCATTCTGTGTTCACGCCTCGCAATAGTGGGCATGTTGACAGATTTTATACAGTTGAAGTCAGAATTATTAGCCACCCTGTATAAGATTTTTTTTCAACACATTTCTAAACATATTAGTTTTTATAACTCATTTCTAATAACTGATTCATTAGTTTTTGCCCTGATGACAGTGCATAATATTTGACTGGATATTTTTGAAGATATTAGTATTCAGCTTAAAGTGCTATTTAAAGGCGTAACTAAGTTAATAAGGCAAGTCATTGTATAACAGTGGTTTGTTCTGTAGGCAGTCAAAAACAAATACTGCTTAAGGCGGCTAGTAATATTGGCAAAAAATGCTTTTATTTTAGCCTAAATAAAACAAATATGACTTTTTCAATGTGATTGAAAAAAATATCATAGGAAATATTGTGGATTTTGACTTCAACAGTATATAATCATTCAGAAAGCCATAACCCTGTGTCTGTATCGACCTCCCTGTTTTCGTCCTACAGTGAAGGAAGTAATTTGACTCCAGCACATCACCATGGTGACTTCAGGTTTAAGACTTACGCTCCCATTGCCTTCCGATATTTCCGAGAACTCTTTGGCATTCGGCCTGACGACTATCTGGTTAGATAAAACACTCACACAGACACACACCTTGAGATTTTTTTTAAAAAGTTAGTTTCATAAAATGGTGGTTAAGATTAACTTTAATAAATATTATTAACATTGTATTTATGAATATTATTACCTTAGCAGTACATTTTTATATGATGATGATGATAATAATAATAAAACTCATATGTATATGCAGATTTTAGGTAATCACTTTTACATATTATTAGGTTTTTAAAAAACTAGTAATACAGTAGTAGTGTGTTTTAATACCCACTGATGAAGCCATAAAATAATGTTAAATGGATCCTAGATCATATTTTACTATATAGATAGGTACACTACCATTGTTTTTTGTTTGTTTGTTAAATTAAAACTCATTCATTTGTATGGATAAAATGTGGCAAAAACTGTATTATTATTGTTATTGTAATTTTTCACATGAATACTATTTTAATTGAATGAAAAAAAGTATCTAACATCTAACACAGCATCTAAGAGTCATGCTATATTAGTTCATTGTCTTCAGAGACACTTCTGATGTGTTTGCTTTGTGGCTTCTTTCTTTCTGCAGTACTCGCTGTGTAATGATCCTTTAATCGAGCTTTCCAATCCTGGAGCAAGCGGATCTATATTTTATGTGACTAGTGATGATGAGTTTATTATTAAAACAGTCATGCACAAAGAGGCAGAGTTCCTGCAGAAATTGCTACCTGGGTACTTCATGGTGAGCAATAAGCACTTGTGTATTTTAGAATTTTTGAAAATGTTAATGACTTTACAAAATATTTGATAGTTCTGTATGAAAATAGAACAAAATATTACCAACAGAAACATAATACCTGTTTTAATTCTACATTTGCCAGTTGTCTAGACCTATAATGGAAGATGACAGCTTTTATTCATGATTTTCTTGACTCTTTCTTCTCTTAGAACCTGAATCAGAACAAAAGAACGCTGCTCCCAAAGTTTTATGGGTTGTATTGTGTTCAGGCGGGTGGAAAGAACATCCGTATCGTTGTAATGAATAATCTGTTGCCTCGCAGTGTGCCTATGCACCTCAAATATGACCTGAAGGGCTCAACATACAAGCGACGTGCCTCTCCTAAAGAGAGAGACAAGACTGTCCCCACTTACAAAGACCTGGATTTCATTCAGGACATGCCAGAGGGCATCCAGCTAGAACCAGACAACTACAATGCGCTCTGCAAAACTATCCAGCGGGACTGCCTGGTAAGCATGCATGTTCAAAATTTGGTGGTTGGTCAGAGTTTTCTTTTGTTCATTTCATTCCCCAAAGCCTGCATTTAAAACGATATTACTCAAGTCTTCATTGTCACAGAAATTATTCTAATGTGCTTATTGGTGCTCATGTCATTCATTCATTTATTTTCTTTATGGCTTAGTCCCTTTATGAATCTGGGGTCACAGCAGATGCCCTTCCAGCTGCAACCCATAACTGGGAAAACATCCATACACACTCATTCATACACACACACAGACACACACACACAAACTACAGACAATTCAGTCTACCCAATTATACCGCATGTCTTTAGACTTGTGGGGGAAACCGGAGCACCTGGAGGAAACCCACGTCAACACAGGGAGAACATGCAAACTCCACACAGTAATGCCAACTGACCCAACCGAGGCTCGACCTTCTATCTGTGAGGCGATTGTGCTACCCACTGTGCCACCGTGACACCTGCTCATGTCATGCATTTCTCAATATTCTTTAATGAATACATTAAAATAATAGCAGTTTATTAATAAAAATTATAATAGCAGTCTAATGTGTCTGCAGAATATAAGTTCGGAATTAAGATTTCACACTTTGTGGGAATTACTTTTTTTTTTTTTTTCCTTTCCTATATGTGAAAACCGTTCAATTTCATCCATTAATTCATTTTCCTTCAGCTTAGTCCCATATTTATGTGGGGTCCCCACAGTGGAATGAACCACTAACTTTTCCAACATAAGTTTTATGCAGCAGATGCCCTTCCAGTCGCAGCCCAGTATTGGGAAACACCCATATACACTCATTCACACGCACTCATACACTACAGCCACCACACTATACTGAACCGCTGTGCCGACCACTGTTGTCTTTACCTGTTTTCTTGTTTTCTTGTAATAAGATATGTGCAGATGAGTTTTATTATTTATTTGCTATATTTTGTTCATAGATGGGTTTTTTTTTGTTGTTGTTGTTTTTAAGTCTGTTTTCTTTGCCTCTTTATTTTTCGACAGGGCTGGGTGGGTAGGGGTGTTCACTGAATTCTCTGTTAATCAATAGTTGATATCTTCTTTTTTGACTGTATGCGTGTTGGATTATTTCTGTCTGTTCAATAAAAAATATATAAAATTACGATCTTTAAAATAAAACTATTTACTTAACCCTAAATTTTTAACAATAGGGTTGCTAATGACGTCAATTATAAATATTCAATTGACCGTTATTTTAGAAATATCTTCAGGTATATTTTGTGATCTTGTCTTATTGTATATTAATCTTTTTTTGTATTAATTGTTGTTAATATGTAAAAGGTGTTATGATAATTTATTAAGTTGGTGCATATCAGTGAAAACTGCATTTTATGCTGGAATTTCTTTCAATAATTATTTTACATACATTTTTCCACAAGAGTTAAACTTAAAAAGATAATTATTTTTGTCACGATAAATGATACTTTCAGAGCAAATATGTAGGTATTTATGTATGGACAACACACAATACACCTCTGTTTTAAGATTTGATTCTTTGCTACATTGTCTTTATTGGTCGATTTCTGTATTTAACAGCTGCTCCAGAGCTTTAAGATTATGGACTACAGTCTATTGGTGGGGGTCCATAACGCAGATCTGGCATGTCGAGAGCGAGCAGGGGTGGTGGAGGGGGGTGGGTCTGAAGGGACTGTGACACCAGACCACAGGAGACCACAAACTCAAAAAGCACTGTACAGCACCGCCATGGAGTCCATACAGGGAGAGGCCAAAGGGAAAGGAACCCTGGAAACAGAGGACCAGTTAGTCATCATTTTATTATTCTATTCTTTATAATTCCTATTACTCATTGTTCTATTTGTTTGTTTTCTTGCTCAAACTTTTAACTGCTTTAAATCTTTTACCCTAAAATGCCTTATATAGTTTATTTCATTTAGTTTACCTGCAATATATGGTAGTCATTTAATAATATATATATATATTTTTGCTGTTTTGTCTGCAGATGGGGAGGAATCCCTGCACGCAACAGTAGAGGAGAGAGAATATTGGTTTATATTGGGATTATCGACATATTACAGTCATACAGGTGACTTTTGACAATTGTATGCATAGGTTGTTTGGGGCTATCGTTTAAAGGGGTGGTCCACTACAATATCATATTTTAAACTTTAGTTGATGTGTAATGTTGTTTATGTTCACAGAGCTACATCTCTGAATGTAAGATGCGCAAAGTTCAATGCAAAGGGAGACATTGGCTTTTACAGAGTTAGCTTAGCAAAGCCTACAGAGAACGAAGTTTGGGGACTACAAAAAATACATCAGGGTTAATGATGTCAAAAACCCTTCAGGATACAAGCATACACTCTGCGCAGTGAACAGTAGGACGCTTGTTACAGTATGACGCTTTCTGGTGGCATGTAACCGATATACGAATCTCGGCTCATTATGTTAGCTGACCAATGAGAGCCTCTTGAGGGCAGGCTTTTGGAGGAACTAGGAAATATGATATGTATATATTCAAAGTTTCAAAGATATATGAAAAATAACGTGATTTTTCACAAATGAAGCATGAACACACATTGCTTTGCACCCCATAAACACAACCAAGCTTTTAAAATACTCTCTGGACCACCCCTTTAAATCTCTCCTCCGCTTCTTCCTTTAGATTTATCAAAAAACTAGAGCATTCCTGGAAGGCCTTGGTTCATGATGGGGTAAGTCATCTGTTTCTTTCCCTCTGGTAATAGCAAGCATTGTGGTCATTTTTTTACTGCCATGTGAGATAAACGGCATTACAAACATTGGCTTTTTTAGGATACAGTCTCTGTACATCGGCCTGGATTCTATGCTGAACGGTTCCAGCGTTTTATGTGCAACACAGTTTTTAAGAAAACACGTAAGTGTATATAATTTACTCAAAAAACAAACAAAAAAAGTCATCAGTTACACAATTTTATGACACTTCAAACGCAAATGAGATTTCTGTTTGAGCTCCAAAACCTTCAACCTTCACAGAGTTGATAAATTGTGAGGAAAATACAAAAGAATCAAGTGATTTGGTCTTTTGAAGACACATGATTGCGTTATTTGACAAGTATTGTTCACATGCAAACATTGATCACCACACACATTATGAAGCCAGAATTAAATGATCATATAAAAAATATGGCTTCAGATTACTTGGATTATGCCCTGGGCATGACATTAACGTTTTGATCACCAGCCACTGTGGCTAGTAGTTTTCAAATATACTAGCCAGTCGCCATTTTTACTAGCCACAATGTTGTTGTTGGTAAAATATATTTTATATGCATATATATGATTGGCATGCTAAAATTACTTGATTAAAATTGTGTTGATTACTTGATTAAAATTATGTCCACATACCTCCTTAACTTTTTTTTCCCCACATGACTTGTTAGGGATATTTTTTTTCTCTGGCCACACCAAACTAATTATTTACTTGCTACAAATCTTAAAAAAAGAGAAAGGGAAACGATTGCACCAGTTGCGTTGAGGAAACTGGAGTTTTAAAGCACTCGTGCACTTCACATCAGCTGTACCCCACTCACAACGTAAGTGAGTGAGGATCTCTTGCCTCTCACTGTGTGCCTGATCATCCTCATTGAGTATTCATCTGCTTTCTTTTGTTCGCACAAACAATCGTGCTGCTTCTCGGTTTTGAGAGCACATTTGCGCACATATTGACAAACGGTCTTAAACTAATATTCTAGTTTTTAGGGATGAGGCAGCACTGGCAATTTAAAAATTATTTTTAACCAGCCATAGTGGCTAGTGGGGGTGTCTGTCTTACTTGCTACAGCTGAAATCTACCTGCATTTGGCAGGCTAGCGAGTGTTAATGTCAAGCCCTGGTTATGCCAATTACTAGTAATAGTTATACAATGCCTTTTGTGAAGCTTGATATTTATAGGGAAGTGGGCTTTTGGTGAAGGTATAAACATCTTTCATGTGTCATTATATTGTTGTGTTTCATAAATGATCCAAAGTGTTGTTGATTTTCTAACTTCATCATTTATGTCTTTATCTTTGCCGTTAAGCTTTTAGTCTATTTATTACGTCATCATTCAACTTCACTTTCCATTTCTAGTAAAATCATCTCCCTCAAAGAAGAGTCGAAGTGGCTGTTCGAGTGTTGTGAGACGCCTTCCCATGGGAAGCACTGCTTCTGCCCCCGGCGGTCAGACAGTTGCTGATGCTAGACTTGTGTACCGTACTCACCTTAACCAGTCCGATTTAGAAGGAGAGAGCGGTGAGTAACCCAACCAAACTCTTACGCTTGTTATTGTTCTTCATTCTTCAAACAAAATTTAGTGCACTGCAGCGATGTCTAGTCCTGCTTCTGGAGGGCCACTGTCCTGCAATTTATTTAATACTTTTTTTATTTAAACTGAATAAAATGAGCAGCAGAACTGTTTAAAAGACAGCTTAAACATGCAAACTAGTGATGCTCGGATGGCGGTTATATCCATGGGTGCTGCGGCTAATCCGCGGGACGGGTAATAAAAAAAATACATTATGATTAATTGCGGGTGGGTTGGGTTGGATGAGTTATTATTAATGATTTTTGCTTTGTAGTTTTTAAACACATTTTGTAGAATAAGAATGTGTTTTTAATACATTTTTCATCAAACGGGCCCTAATTTTCAGGC
>CAIGQQ010034625.1:270527-339192 GCA_903798035.1 Danio albolineatus
ATTATACATTAAAAAGGGTCACATTTTGGTTTTGGGGGTCTCCAACAACAGGCTGATATGCATGCCAGATCAAAAAACACTTTCATTGTCTTATATTATGCATTTATTTTTACCTCATTATCCCAGCGACTCCCATATGAATCATTGAGCAATTCATTTGTTCCAAAACCCCTCCTTACCTTGATGCTAATCTGCGCTTATTGGACCGATGACCCAGTCTGTTACAATTGGTCGACAGCGAGAGAATGCCCACCACAGCTTATCAGTATTGAAGTAGTCAGAGTGCACAGTGTATGCGCGAGCATACTTTCCAACACTCCCGCTTTTTCCTGGGAGTCACCCGTTTTTCAGACCCATCTCGTCACCCTCCTGATTTGTTATTTTTCCCAGAACACTTCCAATAATATCCAGCTGAGCACAACGTCTTCGCGACAAGATTCAACCTGGGTCTGCTACAGTGTTTCTTTCAGTGTTGCCAGATGTAGCTGACTGATTCCAGCCCAAAACCCATCCATAAGGTTTTAACCTGCATAATCAAATTCAAAACTGCCCAATCTGACAACACTGGTTCTTTTTCTTGCTGGGGGCAGGGCTGGGGGGTTGAAATTTTCCCAGGTTTGGGTGAAAATGGGTGGGGCTTAAGTTTTGAAACCTGGTCACGCTGAAAAAGCTAAAGACTCGTTATCAAGACGATTCATTTGAAGTACTCTGAGTCGACTCATATAGATGAATCCACCGTTTTAAACACTGTGCACTTTCAGATTTAAGCCTTAGCTGTATATATCACTTCACTGAGAGCTGTATTTACACACTGCATGCAAGCTCATTCTCAAAAACCCATAATAGGGGCTCTTTAAGTCTAGTCTCGTGAAAGCATATGTGTGGACCCGTGCTGTCTTGATACACAGTACGCCCCTTCCATGTTGTTTCTGGCAAGAGATGGGCAGATTAGCTTACTGAATCTGCTGTTAATAACAAAGGATCCACGCTGACCTATCATCTTGCTTAAAAGAAAGAATGTGACGATCGGGTGTGAATGTATAGATCAGATAAAATTATATGTGCGGGCAGGTGAATGATTAGTATGAAGTCGTGGATTTGGGTGACATGTCAGCTGATCTGCACATCTCTAATACAAACATAAATCATTGAGTCAAATAATCGTTTAAAAATGAATCAAATTTTGTTTATTTGTAGTTTTGTAAATTTTGCTGACATTTCATTAAAAAATATACCAGCCAGATGGAGCTGCATACATAAAAGCCTTCTTACGTAATTCAGTTAGAACAAAAGGAACAGGGAGTATAACAGTTCTGAGAAAAAAATATTTCTACACATTTTGACATCGTATAAAACAACAGAAATAAGAAGGCAACTTTCCCAAGTGTGCTTTATATATAATCAAATTCCTGTGCTAGAGGTGGGCGGTAGGACCAACATTCTATTTCACTTTCATTTTTTTCATGGTAACAACATATTTCACAATGTATTTTAAGCATTGTAAAAGAAGAAGGGTTAATGTAGCAGATACTGAATTACACTCTAAATCAGAGGTTCCACCTCAGAAAAAAATGGTCTCTCCAAGTACCACCATAATAACCATGGTATTGAAGTACTGTAGCATAGTAGGCCTAATTACGCATCTACAGCACTGCACAGTTCAAAAACGAGGCAGATTAATTCTTCTAATTAAGAATATTTATTATTGTCAGCCACTTAAATAGGGTAATAAAAGGTTTAGCCTATTAAAATCAGTTTACTGATCACATTGGTGTTATCATACACATCACAGGGTAAAAAGTGTGTTAATTTTTTTCTTTAATTATTCAGAGATTCCATTGCCACTAGAAGGAAGCTTGTGTACCACTTGTGGTACATGTACCACAGTTTGAGAACCACTGCTCTAAATGATTGGGGTCCAGGTCAAGAAATCAATCCTTTTTTTCATATGATACAAATATTTCAATCAAAACCAAGCATTCTATGACATAACTTCATATTATTTTCATCGACTAGTGTCTGGGCCAAAAAGCTGCGTGTGAAGAAACCAAGCAGACGTAATCTGTTTCTCATCCCACAAAGGGAAACCAGATATGTACACAGACAAAGCGTAAACAAAGCAGCATTTAGTATCATTATCACAGTAATTGCCATGGAGGGATTTTCTTGATCTTTTTCAAGTACATACTTTAAAATGTAAAAAAAAAAAAATTGTTGGGTGACATGGTGGTTCAGTTGTTCGCACTGTCGCCTCACAACAAGAAGGTTGCTGTTTCAAGTCCTGACTGGGTCAGTTGGCATTTCTGTGTAGAGTTTGCATGTTCTCACCGTGTTCGTGTGGGTTTCTTCCTGGTGCTCTGGTTTCCCCCACAGTACAAATATACGAGGTATAGGTGAATTAAATAAACTAAATTGGCCGTAGTGTATGTATCTGAATGAGAGTGTATGGAAGTTTCCCAGAGCAGGCTTGCAGCTGAAGTGGCATCCGCTGTGTAAAACATATACTGGATAAGTTGGTGGTTCATTCCGCTGTGGCAACCCCTGATGAATAAAGGGACTAAGCCAAAGGAAAATGAAAGAAATAATTCTTTATATGTAATCAGGACAGACATATGAGATTTTTGTTTTATCGCCCATCCCCAAAGGGACATACGAAAAGGTCAATAAACTTATTGTGAGTTAGCTTATGTTTTTGCAGATGCATTGTTTGAAAGATTTCTGTGCATGATTTTCAGCTCTGATTCAGATTATGTGTGAATAGGCCCTAAATTAATGTTTGTTGTCGTCAGGCATGCCGTCAGACAGACCGGACCTGCTTCCACAAACTGATCCACTGGCTGGAAGCTCCAGTGAGTTTGCTGCCACAAATGTTTCCTGCTCTTCACCAGGCAGCACAAGAATGACATCGTCTTCACCACCTCAAAGGTACTGCCACACTACCTTTGAGTCAATTTTTCAATTGTAAAGTTTCATGATCAGATCTTTTGTTGAACTCTCTCTACGGCAGCTTCACCTTCGCTTGTATAATTATGGCTGCTCACTTACAGGTCAGTAGGTGTGGAAGTGCATAAATCTGCAGTCACGGATCCGGACAACAGTGCCCTCCACAGGTAAACACACATGCTTAAATCTTTTGATGCAAATGACTTTAACAGCTAAACAATTCAGGCCCGTAGCCAGCCTGGTGAAAGGGGTGGTTCTTTATGCTATTTAATAATAAGATTTAAATACTTAATTTTAATGACACTTTAAGCACTACTTTTAGATGAAATTAGCTTGTTGGATAGTCATCATAACCACACTTTTTGAGGTACCAAAAATATTTCCTAAAGATTTAGAACTAAGAAATGTAAAACAATACTCACTTTTAAAATATATATTTATTTACAACATATATTATTAGAAAAAAATATAGAAATATGTTAGGAAACTTTAGTCTATTGTCATTTGTTAGGCAAATAACAAATGGCCAGCACATTTAACAGAAATAGTCAAGTAGTATTCAAATGTTGGCACCAGTGGTGTAGTGGTTAGTGCGTCGACACGTGCACTCCAGTGCTCATGGCGACCCGAGTTCAATTCCTCCTCAGGGTTCTATGCCGATCCTTCCCCTCTCTGCTCCCATTATGCTTTCCTGTCAATTCTCTCTACTGTTCTACCCAATAAAGTTAAAAACCTCGAAAAAAATATTATTAAAAAAAATTGTATTCAAATCAATTTCAATATGGTCCACTTTTGGTAATTCACACCTTTTTATTGTTCATTTTTGTTTTAAGAATAAGCTCCAAGATTTAGGAAAAATGAAAAGGTTTTTTCTCTTTGTTAAATGTAGCCTTGGAGAATAAGAATTTGGAGAAAAATTTTGCAAATGTGTTTAGAACACATGGTGTTAACCTGTTCTATATTTTGGTGAAGTAAATATGTAAAGACTCTCACATCTTTTACTTTTTTTTTCAGCACTGGAGCCGAATGTTTAGATGAGCAGTTAAGCAATGAAGATGCCATTTCACTCAAAGACATCATCCCAGAAACAGACATTTGTTTTGTATGTACACATTAACACGTATACTAACTTTACGATCCACAAAACTGTATTTTATTAAAGACCAAATTGCTTGCTTTTTCTAGTAAGAGCAGAACGAGGACAGAGGATGGAGGAGAAGAGCGTTTATACCAGAGATGGAGACACAAGCCGCTTCTGAGCGCTCGTATGGTGTGGGTTTTCTTTCATTCAGAGCTTTGGAAGAACTCCAGGTTCTCTCAGCACAATGAAACATGTTTTAGCGAGTCAGAGAGAAAAGAGAGTATGAAGAAACGCCATCAAGACAGGAGTTTTGATGGCTTTTTCTTTTTCTCTTGCACAGGAAATGCTGCTAAAATCTGTTTTAACCATAAATGATTGAAAAGGTCACACTCTTTACTGCCTTTGTTCTCTGTTAGACATTAAAACCAGAGGAATTAAGGATGCACAAACATATTATTATTATATTTTTGGCACCACTTCACATTATTGTTGGAAGCAATGTTCCATGAATCTTTATTAGCATAGATCTTCATTTATATAGATCTTTCAACCTGATTCTCTCTGAACTGGAGTGACTTGGACTAATGGCTGCTAGCCTCCGGTTTTCTCATCTCTGAATGGATCAGAAATAAGCAGAGAAACTTCTATTTCTCAGTGGTATCTGTACATATTTATGAAGGTTAATGGTGTTAGGAATTTTTTCTTTTTTTTTTTTGGAGTAAGCCTGATGAGAGCATCTCATTGATGGGTTTTCCAGATCTTTCTATTGCATGCGCCCTAAGAGCGACACATTTATAGAGGGGAAAATGACCAAAAAGTATTCCCACTTTGTTTCAGAGTTAATGCGTTGAATGTTACAGATCAAAATATCCCGCTTTCAGGCATAGTATTTTATGGTTAGTTGCTTTACATTTGCCTTCTTTGAGGATTCACTAAGTAGATGTAGGTGTTTTGAAGCTGCTTAATTCACATCAACTCAGCATCTCTATGCATTTGCCTTTTCTTCCCACCCTGCCCTATTTAAAGTTGCTCCTGCACATTGGACCAATCAGCTTTCATCTTTGACAATGGGACAGATCCACCTGCACGTCGTTTTTGTTATTTAATCAGTGCACATATTGCCATCATGCCAAGGGCCACCTAATATCTTCATGTTGTTTATGTATATAATTCTGTAAATAATTATTCCTTCTGTATCTTAGTATGTTATAACATGCTACTGATGTGCTAGCTCCTCTAGCACAGCAGCTATTGTCTTTTAACAAACATGTTACGTAAGACTTGACTGATTTCTAGATTGTGCCATGATGTCTTCCGATCATCTGCCTTAATGCAGCATGTTGGTATTAAAAACACATTTTCAGAACTTACATGGCCTCCAAACATTAGGACCAACATGGATCTGCTACATTTCGGGTATACAGTCACAGAGGATTTTGTTACTCAATGTTTTTCATGCAAGTGTTTTCTAGAATTGCACAAAATCCTGTAATTTGTTGACCAGACTGGGAGGATTTTCAACAATATCGGGAATGTAAGCAAATTTACATTCCAGTTTGATATATTGCTGCAGTCCAGTTCAAATGATGGAATAACTTTTATAACCATTTATAAAATGGTATTGGTACATTTGTGCTGTTTAGACTCAGCTTAAGAATAAATAATGATATAAACAGAGTAAGGAAAATAGACACTAATGGAGTAATGTAAACACTAGTTTACAGAGGAGAGGTAAAGAAAATAATGAATCTGCTTTTCCATTAACGTATCCATCAGAGCTTTGTGGATCGATTTGACAGCCTGTACTTAGAGTTTCTCAATGGCTGTAATGGAAATAGTGTAGTCTGAGGCATTTCAGGCTTTGATACCTCTTGCACACACTAAGATCTCAGACTAGTTTTGCACTCTTAAAATATTTAGAAGAAGGGCTGGCTGTAGTCTCGAACAGTATCGCGTTGTCCCAAATAAAAGCGCTGGTGGAACTGCAGCTCTTAAAACCATTCGTGTTTGGGACCGAAGTAAATATTTGCAAAGGATTTGCCTTTGCAGAACTGAAGAAAATGCAAATAGAATATGCACAGGAAGTACAATGACTGTATTGAAGAAACCCTGTATAAGGCTTCACAATGGATGCAGTATTTATGCTAGGTGTTTTTTCTTTTTTTTCTTTTCATGTATGTTAAAAATCTATACCTTCACTCATAAGGTGTGAGTGTTGAGTTGGTCAGTGAGTATTTAAAAGATTTTAAATGGCTTGCTTTTTTCTGCTTCTTGATTTTTTTTCTGCTTTAATTGTTAGCTATACTCATATTAAACAGCACAGTAAGAAAGATAAATAAAAAGGGTTGTTTTGCATTTATCTCATTAGTTCAGTGCTAAGGGGTCTATGATGATGGAGATGTGTTACTTTTAAAAACACCTTAACATTGCACACAGTGTTCTTCATTTCACTTTCACTATGGTGCTTTTTTATTTGCTTAATGATATGCCTCTTTTAAACGACCTTTTAATATCTAAATTTCATAACTCAATTTTTGTTTGATCGTCCGTCAAAGGCTTGGTTTCTCATAGATGTCTCAGCACATTGATATAAAGAGAAATGCTATTATTATTTATAATTCATGATTTTTTATTTGTTTGCAATTCAAGCCTCGCTTTCATTTGTTTTATGTGGGGTTTTGTTATTTATTTATTTGAGTTTGTGATCCTACGATCACTACCTTTCTCTGACCAACACTCAGTACTGATCAACCTATTTGTATGGGTTTGTGATGTTTTTAAGAAAGTACAAAAATTGCTTTACATTTTATCCTTACAGTAATGCAGATGCAGTGAAAACAAAGGTAAAGTTGTACATGCGGTGTAACAAGACGAACGGACACAGATATTCTTCATGTTGGACTTCTTGTTCAGTGTTTGTATTAGTACGAGGGATATTTGCACAACAGACACATCAGTCGTGCATATTGCACACCGGATTAAATGCTGGCAACTCTGACACTAAACAGACAACCAATATACTGCAATATATTCACTTCTGTCAGTGTATTTCAGTGATTGTATTTATTAAGAAATGTTTTGTTATTTTCTTCTCTCTTTTTTTTACTCATGGACCTGAATGAATTTTCAATTCTCTATGTATTGTATAAATGATTGTAATAGGCTATGTAATCTGGCAGTAGTTTTTGTGATCTTACTAAGTATTTTATTTCAGGTCAGAGGGAAAGTTCTCGACAATATAAAGCATATTTTGTATTTTATGCGTTTAGGGAATGTCCATGGTAAAATTCTATTATAAAATCTGTGAAAGCTCTTCCATGGGCTTTTCTACATCTGAATGTCTGGTGGTGTCAGGAACAATGACTGACAACTGTAAGTACTTTGAGGACTATATTTTTATCGGGCGTGTATAAAACATGTACATAATATGTATATAGCAAGTCACGGAAATGCCTTTTTCTTGTGTGGTGTTTGCAGCCTGTTTCTCCTACCATCATTCAGTAATGTGGTGATGTTTTTCACATTGTCTTTCAAATAAAACAAAACAAAAAAACATTTCCAAACCATTTTCTTCCTTGCCTTTGTTTTTTGCTACTTATATTTTCTTTATTCCAGACACTAGGTCCAATAGTACAAAATGCATAGCTACAAAACAATACAAACCACACAATATACATTTAAAAAGACAGTTATGACAATATTTCATCAAAGGTGCACGATAACGCACCTCAGTAATCTAGGATTTATCTCTCCAAACCACAGATAAACATACAGTGCATCCGGAAAGTATTCATAGGGCTTCACTTTTTTCACATTTTTTATGTTGCAGCCTTATTCCAAAATGGATTTTATTCATTTATTTTTTTTATATTCTACACACAATACCCCATAATGACAATGTAAAAAAGGATCTTTTGAAATTGTTGCGCATTTATAAAAATTTTTAAAAACCTGAAAAATCACATGTACATAAATATTCAAAGCCTTTGCTGCAAAGCTTTAAATTAAGCTCAGGTACGATCTGTTTCCGCTGATCATTCTTGAGATGATTCAGTAGGGTCGTTGGAGTTCACCTGAGGTCAATTCTGTTTATTGGACATGATTTGAAAAGGCATACACCTGTCTATATACACTCTAAAAAAAAAGGTTCTTCAGTGGTTCTTCAGTAGTTCTTTACGGTATTTGAGGTGCTATTTAGCACTTTTACTGTGTAAAGAACTTTTAAAGCACCATGAAGGTTCTTCAGTGGTTCTTTAAGGTGGTCAGGGTGCTGTATAGCACGTTTACTGTGTAATGAACATTTAAAGCACCATAAAGGTTTTTCAGTGGTTCTTTGTGGGGTTTAAAGTGCTATACAGCACCACTACTACTGGTAAGCACTTGTTCTTATAGCTAATTCTCATTACTCTTATGCCGGATTTATTTGCGGAAAGGGTAAAGTAACATTATGAGCACCTTAAAATATAGGTGCTATATAGCACCATTTGATAAAAGTACTATATAGCACCTATTTTTTTAAGGCGCTGTATGGCACCAAAAAAGGTTCCCCCCTCATTACGACCAAAGAACCAGTTTTGGTGCTATTTAGCACCTTTTTTTTTTAGAGTGTAAGGTCCCAGCGTTGACAGTGCATGTCAAAGCACAAACCAAGCATGAAGACAAAGGAATTGTCGGTAGACCTTCTAAACAATATTGTCTTGAGGCACAAGGCTGGGAAAGGTTACAGGAAAATTTCTGCTGCTCTGAAAGTTCCAATGAGCACAGTGGCCTCCATCATCCATAAGTGGAAGATGTTTGGAACCACCAGGACTCTTCCTAGAGCTGGCCTGCCATCTAAGCTGAGTAATCAGGGGAGCTGTGCCTTAGTCAGGGAGGTAATCAATAACTTGATGGTCACTCTGTCTGAGCTCCAGTGTTGTTCTGTGGAGAGAGAAAAACCTTACAGAAGGACATCCATCAGTGCAGAAATTCACCAATCAGGCCTGTATGGTAGAGTGGCAGGAGGGAAGCCACTCCTTAGCCTGGAATTTGCCAAAAGCCATCTGAAGGACTCAGACTATAAGAAACCAAATTCTCTTGTCTGATGAGACTAAAATTAGCACCAGGAACCGCTCATCACCAGGCTAATACCATCCCTACATCGAAGCATGTTGGTGGCAGCATCATGCTGTGGGGGTGTTTTTCAGCAGCAGGAACTGAAAAACAAGTCAGGAAAGAGGGAAAGATGAATGCAGCAATGTACAGAGACGTTCTGAATGAAAATCTGCTTCAGAGTGCTCTTGACCTCAGACTGGGGCAACGGTTCACCTTCCAGCATGACAATGACCCAAAGCACACCGCTAAAATATCAGTGGAGTGGCTTCACGACAACTCTGTGAATGTCCTTGAGTGGCCCAGCCAGAGCCTAGATCTAAATCCTATTGAACATCTCTGGAGAGATCTGAAAATGGCTGTACACTGTCACTTTCCATCCAACGTGATAGAGCTTGAGAGGTATTGTAAAGAGGAAAGGGCAAACATTCCCAAAGATATGTGTGCCAAGCTTGTGGAATCATATTCAAAAAGACTTGAGGCAGTAATTGCTGCCAAAGGTGCATCAACAAAGTATTAAGCAAAGGCTGTGAATATATTATTTATTTATTTATTTATCATTATGAAGTATTGTGTGTAGAATGTTTTTGGAAATAAATGAATTTAATTCATTTTGGAATATGGCTGTAACATAAAAAAAAATGTGGAAAAGGGGAGGCGCTATGAATAATTTCTAGATGCACTGTATAGATTAAATTTCTCATCAAAGCAAAAATAAATAAATAAATAAATAAAATCTCTTACCTTACAGAATTCCACTTACTTCCTCTACACCATCTATGTTTTTAAGAAGAATCATCATACAGTCATTGTATGCAACTTGGATCTTATGGATTCTTTTTAAAATTATCCCACAGAGGAGCTGTGTCATTCATTCATTCATTTTCTTTTCGGCTTAGTCCCTTTATTAATCCGGGGTCGCCACAGCGGAATGAACCGCCAACTTATCCAGCATTTGTTTTACGCAGCGGATGCCCTTTCAGCCGCAACCCATCTCTGGGAAACACATCCATACATTGTCATTCACACACATACACTATGGACAATTTAGCTTACCCAATTCACCTGTACCGCATGTCTTTGGACTGTGGGGGAAACCGGAGCACCCGGAGGAAACCCACGCAACCACGGGGAGAACATGCAAACTCCACACAGAAATGCCAACTGGCCCAGCCGGGGATCGAACCAGCGACCTTCTTGCTGTGAGGCGAACGTGCTAACCACTCGGCCACCGTGGTGCCCGAGGAGCTGTGTATAATTTTATAATTGTCTTATGGAAAATTAGAGAACACAAATTGCACTAATAACTAAGGTATAAGGGAACAAATATGAATTTGACAACTTGGTTAGTTGACTGGTTTTATTTGAATAGTTAGAACAGAAAAAACATTTCGAACTACATTTCCCACAATCCCTCTCCTTTTGCGCCAGTTTAACCAATGACCGGATACTTGTTTTCTTACGTCACGTAGAGCGACAGAAAATTTTCAAGATGGTGCTTGAAAGTACTATGGTCTGGTAAGAAAAAAAGACTTTATATTCTTAGCATTCGATGTAGTTTGATAAACGTAATATGATGTGAGATATTACCCAATTATGTGGGGAAATGTTGTGTACTGGAGCGGAGAAAAGGGTTGTGTGAAGCGGTAAGACAGAAGTCCAGTTTTCCTTAGTCACGATGGAGCATTCATCCTGGTAAAACAGTCTTTGTCTTGACATGATATCAGAGAACATCTTTGATTTTTTTTCCCCCAGTCTTTGGTTTGAAAGTTCGTATTTGCGATTGTCATTTATTTGCATTGTAATTTATCCTGTCAAGTATACAACTTCACGCACGCTAAAGGGTACAATCTGGATGGCTTTCTTAGCCTTGTTATAAACATTTTTCTACTATTGATTAAAAAAATATTAAATGCAGAATTCGATTATTTGCGTTATCATTTACATTTTTCTTAATTTCTAGTGTGGACAACAGTGAATATATGCGCAATGGAGACTTCTTACCTACCAGACTTCAGGCCCAGCAAGATGCTGTTAACATTATCTGTCATTCAAAAACTCGAAGTAACCCAGAAAATAACGTGGGGCTCATCACTATGGCCAAGTAAGACAAAGATTTAAGTACATATACTTTGCTAACAGGTTCAATGTGGGGTCGGTGTGTGTAATAAAAGCAAGTATATAAAATTAGCTCAACTGTGTTTAGTAACTGCGAGGTCCTGACCACACTGACCCCTGACACGGGAAGGATCCTGTCAAAGCTTCATGCTGTTCAACCCAGAGGAGTCATCAGCTTCTGTACAGGCATCAGAGTGGCACATGTAAGTGGGCTGGATCATAATTTGTAATAAATTTTGCTTGTAATTAATTGTGATTGTTTTTAACTGTGTGTTTCTATAAATAAATGAAATCTTACTCTTATTGACCTCTTAAACAGTACATTTATACTGTTTTACATAATTACATACATGCACAACTGATTAGGCTTCTTGTTCGTCTAAGCATGATATTAATTATTATTATTTTTTTTTTTTTGAAACATTTGACATGCTCAACGAATCTTGAAACTTTGGAATCTGCATCAGGTCTGGTCTGATTTTCATGCGGCACTAGTAGCTCAATTTTTATTCAAATTGAGGGCCGCTGTAGCTCACACCATTTGACCCAGAGTAACCAAATTTCACTTGTATATAGATCAGCTCAACCAACTTCCACGCTTACAGTTAGCGCTCTGCCTAACAGGATGCCAGCTATTCTTATCATATCATACAAAAAAAAACATGCTGAGAAATATGACAGTTCATCTGATGGCCACCAAAATCATTCTGATTGAAGTCAAGACATTGAGGATGCTAAATTGTGAATTGTTTTGCCATGGTGAACAAAGAAAAATGGTAAGAAATCAGTGTGTAATAACCTCTGCATACACTCAATGAGTGCTTCTGTATTCTTGTTTGTGCACCCTCTTTTTCTTTCTGTGCATCTTAGCTTCACCCCCTCAGGATGCAATTAAAGGTCGCAAGGAAAAGAAGTGAGGATAGAGGAATTGAATCAAGCGAAATCATATGCTCTCGCTTTTAGGATAATTTCAAAGCATCGCTATTTAAGAAATACTCTATACAAATGATTTAGCCTGCATGTCAGGATAATAGGGATAATATTAGAGATAATAGCTAATATTTTAATAGTTTAAACCTTTACAAAACACTTGTATTTTTTTAGCAGTTATTATTAACAAAGAATTACAGATAAAGACATGCTGTTTATATGTACGTTATTCATTACATTTGAAGCCCTGGTGAAAACATGACCCATGTAAACAATAACATAATGATTAATATTCACCATATGTGGTTTGTATATTAAGGATCATATTTAATCGATCAAACATGACACGGCCTACACAGAATCTGCGTATGCAGAATTCCACAGATTTTTGCCCGTTATTGATTCTGTTTATTTAATTTGTAAATGTGCATACATTTATATTTAATCAGTTTTTTTATTAATTTCAGTAATAATATTGACTAATATGAAAATATTCATATGATTTATTTCCAATACAGTTTGTAAAGTAATATTTTCTTTCTTTTAATAGATATGTGAGAGATTTGCTTTTTTTTTTACCAAATAAAGTGGATCTAATTAGATTTGCGTTGTAAACATTAAATAAAAGTTAAAAAGGTGTTACTTTTTATTTCTATTAAGTTTTTAGTTATGATACTCCCGAAATCTTTCCACATAAATCCGCAGGTTTTTAATACAATTTTGTGCTGAAATAGCAAAAAATCTCCGCAGATTCCGTCTGGCCCTACTCATGACTCATGAAAAAAATTAATTTTCATCAAATTGTGTCAGCATGATGCAAAGACATTCAGGATCTCAAATTGCCAAAACATTTAGGATGTCTTGAATGTTCTTACCAAGGAGAGGAATAATTTTTTTATTTTTTTTTTAAATCAGCCACTATGTTTAATTCAACCTGAAAGATGACGGTTGCAATACTTAGATTGTCCACAATATCTTTTTTGCTGTTTTTCGTAATTAATTAAATAATTGCTCGTAAATAATTACTCCAGTTTTCAACATCATATGATTCTTCAGAAATCAATTAAGCGTCATTTTCAGTTGTGGAGACTGATATAATAATACAAAATTATTCATAGTTACATTTATCACTGCTTCCACAAAAATGCATTTGAAAAAGATAAATAAAAACATAAGCATTTTTGGTTGCTAACAAACAGAGATTACTGCCGGGTTAATCTATTGTGCCAAGGATTCTTGGTGTTTGTGAAGCCACAGAGGTGGTGGTGTTGCGAAGGCTTGAACCTATCAGTGCTGTTTTCAATTTTAATTATATAGCTCATCATACTTCTTATTTTCTATGTTTGTCTTTGTTTTACAGTTGGCTTTGAAACACAGACAGGGAAAGAACCACAAGATGAGGATCATTGCCTTTGTGGGAAGCCCTGTGGAGGACCAGGAGAAAGATGTGAGTTCTTTGGTATAAAAGACTATATGAGTCTGCATTTACAAAAACTTAATATAATATAGTATTGCTGCTCATTTGTCTCTTTCACTTCTCAGTTGGTGAAGATGGCAAAACGTTTGAAGAAGGAAAAAGTCAGCGTTGACATCATTAACTTTGGAGAAGAGGTGAACATTTATTCTGCGGGAATGCAGATTAATACTCTTCTTCAGAATTTGTCTTTTTTCTTCCATGTCATTTTACTCTCTGCTCTATTTAGTTTGTGCCCTTTATGTCTGTAGGAGGTCAACACAGAGAAACTGACTGTGTTTGTGAACACTCTGAATGGAAAGGAGGGTGTAGGTTCTCACCTGGTCACGGTACCTCCTGGTCCGAGCCTGGCAGATGCGCTTCTGTCATCTCCTATCATGGCTGGTGAGGGTGGCACTATTATGGGCCTGGGTGCCAGCGACTTTGAGTTTGGAGTGGATCCTAGTGCTGACCCTGAGCTTGCTCTGGTGAGAGGAGTAGCACACATTGTTTTTTTTGGGGGGGGAAAGGCTTCTTGGCTAGTACATTTCCATATAACCAACATCTCCGTTTGTGTTCCAGGCTTTGCGTGTGTCAATGGAGGAGCAGAGACAAAGGCAGGAGGAAGAAGCTCGGAGGGCAGCAGTGGCTTCAGCTACAGATGCTGGAGTCTCATCTCCTACTGCAGATGGTAAGAGAGGTGGCCAGCATTTTATTGAAGGCTAGATGGAGTTTATGGACATCTAGGGATTCATCAAGGCTGATTTATGCTTCATCTGGTTTTGCGGCATGTGACTGCATTCGCAAGTTGTGAAGGCTTTTATATTTGACAAGCTCGCCGTTGTAGTATTATTTGTAACAACAGGGGAGACTCAGTCATTTTCATGATGAAAACTAGTGAAGAAGCCCGCACACAAAGTTTTTAAATGAATGGATTTTTGATTTTATTTTTTTGGTTTATTTATTTTCGAACAGAAATATCATACATGAAATATCTTTAACAAAAAAATTAATTTCAGCATGGTCGAAAATGGAGCGAGATGAAGCACAAGCTTATTATTTTCCCACCCCATTACCACACACATCATTTGTCTATTACTTTTTTTTTTCTTTTACTTTGTTTATTATGAATTCTTTCATATTTCAGCTTCACAATATATTGTTTCAGCATTGATATCGCAGTGTGCGAATCTGCAAATATCACATTGCAGGATCTGCAGTGTCATGTTGGGATTAATATAATATGACCTAATCTAATAAATTCTAATAGTGTGAAAGATTATCATTTGTTTTAAAGGCCTGTGACTGTAAGTTTACAAACAACTTTAAACTATCTAGGCACAAGATATGATAGAGTTTGCCACTTTAACAGAGATTAGTTGTTTTTTTATAGAATTAAGACTTTACAGTGTTGTTGTACATTTTTTTTTTTGTTTCTGAACCTCAATGCTGACTCACTGTGGCATGTCAGACTGCACGAACATGGCTTGCATGTCACACTGTAAGATCTCGGCTATCATAAAGTCAGACTGAACGACAATGAAAAAGCACCAAACACGAAAGAAAACACCCCCGGAGTTTGACGTCATCCACCTGTGCCACTTTCACTATCCCGCATTCTTAAATGATTCCTCACAGCAAATGTAAACAAACTGTAGCGGCAATTTTGCACACAGCACGCCTCAATAATAAAACCAGGAAGAAAAAAGCAGTTTTGACATTTCCCCACGGTCATTTGAATTGTCGCATGGATTGTGTCATCAAATTCAGTGCTCATCGCAGCTGTTGTCACACTGCAGGAAAGAGTCTGAAATCTTCTGACACTGCCAGAACTTCATCTGAGGAAAAGTCTGATCGCAACAGACAATAAGCGGCTGTATGTGAACATGTCAAACCACCAATCAAAGATCACAGATTTTAGCCCAGGATTTCAGGAATCTTATAGGATTTCCCAAATTTGTCTCTGATGACAAAATTGTCGCTGAAATCTCACAGTGTGAGCAGGGCTTTAGACTCCACAGAAAACCATGAAACACTGTTTTTTATTTTACTGTAATTTTTCCATCAGTGCTTTATTTTATTTTATATATTTTTATAGAATTTTATACAGATGCACCCCTCTACAAAATAATCCCAATCAATGTAAAATTATGAATTCTTTCTAAATAGTAACTCAAGTCATCATGTGAAATTATATTCATATTGTAATAATATATCGCAGAAAAAGTAAGTATTGCATTGGCAGTTTTTTTTTCCCAAAATCATGCAGCCCTAACCAACTGCTGTTTACACGGAAACGGATTAACACTGTTGCTTTTATGTTTCTAAAATCACAGATTTGCTGATTTCACTTTTAAAAACGAATGGAACTGTTACATGCCAAAAAAATATTTAAATAGATCAGGGATGTCAAACTCAATTCCTGGAGGGCCGCAGCCCTGCACAGTTTAGTTCCAACCCTGCTTCAACACACTTACTGGTAGGCTTCAAACAAGCCTGAAGGACTCAATTAGTTTGATTAGGTGTGTTTAATTAGTGTTGGAACTAAACTGTGCAGGGCTGCGGCCCTCCAGGAATTGAGTTTGACATTCTGTTTGGTGGACTTCAATGTGAGCCCATGCAGCTCTTATTTTCTTACTACTTGCTTTTATTAGTTCTTAAATTTCAGAAATGCAGCATAACACAAATTTTAGGTAAATATTGTTGTTGTTTTTGTTTGATTTAAGGTGAAATAAGAGGTCAAAGTAACAGTGTGAATAAACACTGTAATGCCACTCTTCCTTATAGGTGTGCTTAGTCTGCTTGCATGAAATACAGAAGAAGTCACAGTGCCAGACACTTTCTTTTATATGTAAACAACAAATTGTGTTAAATTCATTTAAAAGTCAAATATGTTGTGTTGTCTAAACATTCAGCTACACATTGGATTCTGTTTTGTTTTATTCCCTTGACTATGAGTTTTGTGTGTGACATTTTCTACTTTGTGTTTAGAAGTGAGAAACATGTTTTAAAAGAGTCAGATTAAAAGAAGCAAATCACAATTATTCAGTTATGAAAATAAAAAGGGCTGCACATGGCCTAACGGTGGATAGAGGGGTCAGATGTAGCAGAAACAATATATTATCAATCCTAAATGTATTAATGCAATAAAAAAAATGCCTTACACCGAGCTTATAACTGCAGAGTGGAAGTGAATTGAATATGCATGTGTATGTTTTATTTATTGTGACCTGATGTCTCCTGCGTTTGTGTTAGAGTCTGAAAATGCCCTGTTGAAGATGTCAACAGCTCCAGCTCTGCCCGATTTTAGCCGCATGACGGAGGATGAACAGATCGCATATGCCCTTCAGATGTCCATGCAAGGAGGAGGTCAGTCTTTCTGCCATTTCCATTATTGATTTCCTTACCATTTTTTTTTTTTACTTCTCGTTTTTTGCCCGTTTGCAGTTTTGTTTACACCAGTGTATTTCTTTGAACACAGAATTTGGTGGATCAGAGGCCATGGATGTAGATACAGCAGCTGCAGCAGCAGAGAGTGAAGCTCCTAAGGTGCGTTTCCCAGACCTTTTCTTTTTTCTTTTTATCTCCTGCTTTGCTTTCAGAACTGATCTCAGAATTTGTCAAAAACGTGAGAGAAAGAGATAACATCTGTGATATTTCTCTTAGTAAGATACTAAAGCCAAAGGCATCTTTTTACCAATTTTCCAGCATTTAAACGCATTTTGTAAACTTAGAATCGCATAAAGCTACGCTCAAAGGTATCAAATTGTTTGTTTTGTGTTCTGTAGGAGGATGAGGAGGATTACGATGTGATGCAGGATCCAGAGTTTTTGCAGAGTGTGCTTGAGAACCTTCCAGGTGTTGACCCCAATAACGAAGCCATTCGTAATGCCATGGGCTCACTGGCGTCCCAGAACAGAACTAAACCACCTGAGGGCAAGAAAGAGGATGAGAAGAAATAGAGGAAGATGTTGGTGAGAGGAACAACAAAAAAGACTAACAACAAATACTTCTGAAAGAAAACAAGTATCCATAATCACTTAACTGTAATGATGAATAAGCATTTTCATTTGTCTCATCTAAGTTTCATCTAAGTAGCATCTGATCTGTAACGATTGGTGGAGCAGAAAAAAACCCATGTGACACTACTTAAAATAGTAGTGCTCACTTCAGTATTTGTTTGTTAGATGGGTTATTTTAAGAGACCCAACTATAGTTTCTCATTAATTTCTCTTGTGTTTTTGGTTAACATCTTGTAAAAGTTTCTTTGTCAGTTTTGTATCACTATTTTCAGTTCCTTTTGTAATAAAGGGCTTTGTTATGGTTGAGGGTAATTGAAAAAAGAGGTGGTGATTTATTTCGTTTTTTTACTGAAGATTTTAAACGTCACTGGAGTTGTGGGACAGAGTTTACATGTACATGCCTTTCTCCCTTCAGATGAATTAAATCAGAGAACTGACTAATGTGAAAGCAGAAATAAGGATCCTGAATAGAAACAAATCTGGTACAGTTAATAAAATAAAACTTTTTTTTTAAGTTATAGCCCCATCAATAACTGGCGATGAATGGATATTTTATTACAATGGAAAAAAAAGGATTCAAAGATGATTCCTTGGATTTACATTTTTTTAAGTGGTTGTAAACAATCTTTTTGGACTGAATTTAGACAAATAAAGTAAGTTGAACATTACTAAATTTAATTTGTTTAAATTCAACACATAAATTGTTTGCAACAATTTTGCAGACTTCATTTTTTTTTCAGTGTATTAACCTTTTAGGTAACACTTTATAAAAACTACGCACTATGAATCATCTATTCGGCATTAGCAAATAGTGAATTTATTATTTGATAAGCATTAACTCTACATTAATGAACGATAGTAAGCAGTTTATACCTGCAGCTACACACGCTCTATTCTTGACTTATAAATACATTTATATCATGCTTAATAATTGTACTTTCATAATTTGTTACTGATTCATTTTTCATGACTAAGTTAAGTATCACATTATTTACAAACCATTTGTATTTAAGAGTAGTTGGTGGTTTTTAAAATAATTCAGAATGAATTAGTAAATGATTAATAAAATTAACATTTATATATTGTATTATTCAGGCATATAGTAATGGTTACTATGTATGTTAATGAATGCTTTAATAACTCGGCTTTCTGCAGTTTTGTGACCTGATCTAAACTGAGGGCTATTCATGCTTTATAAATCCCTTATAAATGACAATTAAAGGCTTAATATCGAATGAACAATACATCCTAGCAATCCAATCTAAATAATAAAATTACTGTAAAGTTTAAACATTGCTGAATAACAGGAGTGTCAAAATACAGCATAAAATTGGATAAATAACAATATGATTTAACAATATATTATGAGACAACATTTGAAAGTATTTAGCGATGTTTAAACTGTACAGTCATTTTATTTTAAATAAGGTTGCAAAGATTTATTTTTCATTTGATAGTTTCATTTGTGTACAGTTGAAGTCAGAATTATTAAACCCCCTTTGATTTTTGTTTTCTTTTTTTTTTCTTTTTTTAAATATTTCCCAAATGATGTTTAACATTTTAACAAATTTTCACAGTGTGTCTGACAATATTTTGTCTTCTGCAGAAAGTCTTATTTGTTTTATTTTGGCTAGAATAAAAGCAGTTTTTTTTTTTTTTAAACATTTTGAGGTCAAAATTATTAGCCCCTTTAAGCTAATTTTTTTTTAATAGTCTACAGAACAAACCATCGTTATACAATAACTTGCCTAATTACCCTAACCTGCCTCATTCATTCATTTTCTTCCGCTTTTCCGGGGCCGGGTCGCGGGGGCAGCAGTCTTAGGAGAGAACCCCAGACTTCCCTCTCCCCAGACACTTCCTCCAGCTCCTCCGGGGGGATCCCGAGGCGTTCCCAGGCCAGCCGAGAGACATAGTCCCTCCAGCGTGTCCTGGGTCTTCCCTGAGGCCTCCTCCCGGTGGGACATGCCTGGAACACCTCCCTAGGTAGGCGTCCAGGAGGCATCCGCAACAGATGCCCGAGCCACCTCAGCTGACTTCTCTCGATGTGGAGGAGCAGCGTCTCTACTCCGAGCTCCTCCCGGGTGACAGAGCTCCTCACCCTATCCCTAAGGGTGCGCCCTGCCACCCTGCGAAGGAAACTCATTTCGGCCGCTTGTATCCGAGATCTTGTTCTTTCGGTCATGACCCAGAGCTCATGACCATAGGTGAGAGTAGGAACGTAGATTGACTGGTAAATCGAAAGCTTTGCCTTTCGGCTCAGCTCCCTCTTTACCACAACGAACCGGTACATCGACCGCATTACTGCTGCCGCTGCGCCAATCCGCCTGTCAATCTCATGTTCCATCCTTCCCTCACTCGTGAACAAAACCCCAAGATACTTGAACTCCTCCACCTGGGGTAAGGACTTTCCTCCAACCTGGAGACGGCAGGCCACCTTTTTCCGGTGGAGCACCATGGCCTCGGACTTGGAGGTGCAGATTCTCATCCCAGCCGCGTCACACTCAGCAGCAAACCGCCCCAGTGCTTGCTGAAGGTCCATGTTCGATGAAGCCAACAGAAAAACATCGTCTGCGAATAACAGAGATGAAATCCTGTGGTCCCCGAACCGGACCCCCTCCAGCCCAAGGCTGCGCCTTGAAATTCTGTCCATAAAAATTATGAACAGAATTGGTGACAAGGGGCAGCCCTGCTGGAGTCCAACATGCACTGGAAACAAGTCTGACTTATTGCCGGCAATGCGAACCAGAATCCTACTTTGTTCATACAGGGACGAGACGGCCCTTAACAGAGCGCCTCTGACCCCATACTCCCAGAGCATCCTCCACAGAATGCCACGAGGGACACGGTCGAAACCTAACCTGCCTAGTTAACCTAATTAACCTAGTTAAGCCTTTAAAAGTCACTTTAGGCTGTATAGAAGTGCCTTGAAAAATATCTAGTCAAATATATTATGTGCTGTTATCATGGCAAAGATAAAATAAACCAGTGATTAGAAATGAGTTATTAAAACTATTATGATTAGAAATGTGCGAAAAAATCTCTCTGTTAAACATAAATTGAGGAAAAAAAATAAACAGTAGGGCTAATAACTCAGGGGGGGCTAATAATTCTGACTTCAACTGTATATACAAATTAATAGAAATTAATAAAGTCTATATTCTTTTTCCCTGTTTAGAATAAAACTGAGCCTTTAATAGTCATTTATAAGGCATTTATAAAGCATGAATAGTCCTCACTAGATTAGGTCACAAAACTGGATGAAGTTGAGTTAATAAAGCATTTATTAAAATAGAAATGAACTATTACTATATGCCTGAATAATGCAATATAATTACTAACTAATTCTGAATGATCGTTAAAAACGACAAACTATTCTTAAATAACTAGTTTGTAAATAATTTGATACTTAATTTAATAATGAAAAATTAATCCTTAACAAAGTATGAAAACACAATTGTTAAGCACATTGTAAATGTACTTATAAGTCAAGAATAGAGAATTTGTAGCTGCAGATATAAACTTACTAACGCTTATTAATGTAGAGTTAATGCTTAACAAATAATGAATTCACAATTTGCTAATGCTTAATAAATTATTCATAGCGTGTTGTAAAGTGTTACCAACTTTTCTTTGTTGTTCAAAAAAGGGACCATTTAATGATAAGACAAAGTTAGTTAGCCAGTAGTTTACCCTAATTGATTTAGGGAGAACAGTATCCACTATGATCGTTTGAGTAAATTATAGGATCATTTTCAGTAAGGGTCACACCTATTCCTTTACTTAAATTTAAACTTAAATGCATTGTAAAGAACTTAACTAAATATAAATTTAAACAAACTGCCATGTTTTTCTTCGCTTTTCCTTTCTGTTAAAGGAACAGATGACTTAAAAACTGTCATTGACTGTCCCTTCTCTTGTTCCAAACCTTTTTGAGTTTCTTCTGTTAAATCAGGGATGCCTAAATTCGGTCCCGGAGGGCCGGTGTTCTGCATATTTTATTTCCAAGCCCAATTAAACACACCTGGACCAGCTAATCAGGATCTTTCTGGTTATACTAAAACGTCCAGGCAAGTGTGTTGAAGGAAGTTGGAGCTAAATTATGCAGGACGTCGGCCCTTCAGGACTAAGTTTGGACACCGCCGTGTTAAATAGAACCAGAGCTCGAACAATTTTGAAAAACTGAAAATGCCAAAAGAAGTGTTTCAGAAGGAAGAAGCCTTTCTACAGTATTCATTTATGCATCCTAAAATTCCACACTTCATGCATGTAGCCAGGGTGTTGTTTGGGTGGTTCAAACGACCCACGGCCAAAAGGTCCAGAATTTGTCCTTATTTGTATATGTATTTTATGTCATTTTTAATTATATATAACAAATTGTAATTTAAAAAAAAAAAGTTTGCATTAATGATTTGTCCCGTGACCTCTCATTCCAGATTTTTGTCATCATTATTATTTTTTTTTTTAAATAACTCTGATGAAGGCAGAGTCCTCAGCCGTCAGCTGTCACTTCACTGCAAATGGTACCAATCCCGTCACCTCCATGCTTTGGAGGCTGTTTACACTTCATTAGTTTTATTCTGGTCACTTTATCCGATCGCTTGGAAGGTGGTCTGGGACGCATTTCAGATGAAACTGCATGGGTCTAATTATTTGTTTTTAGGCAAAATTAATTTAAATAAAATAAATTATGATCTGGAGAAATGCGAGACCTAGCTGCGCCTGTTTTGAAAAACACATGTAGGTGCGCTTTTACAACCGAACACACGTAAAGTGCAAAATAAATAAATACATTTACTTTAAACATAAACGTGTTAAGTAACAAAAAGCCTATGTAAGAATTTCGCATGTCATATTATATGAAAATATTTAAATAATAATATGTGTTTGAATATAAATACTCAAAAATGTGGTGCTGTGATGAACAACCACTAATACAATCTGAATATATTTAAACGCACTTAAAGTTTAAAATAATTGTTATCAGTATTGTGCGTATTGATTATCACAACATAGCCTACTGCATTATTGAATTTCGCCATATTCCTGCTTCTAGGGGAAGTCCCCATAGAAAAGAAAAAAATTTGCTAATAGAAAAAGACAAAATTTGCACATAATCTTAGTAAGCAACTTGACAAAACCATCATTATTTTGGTGCTGCAAAAATCATGCACATGATTCCAAAAGACAAGCTAATACAGCACAAAATATTTCAGAAAATGTCACCAAAATGCCATATACAAAATGTGGGGAAAAAATGCAAAAAGAAGGTGCACTTTTAGAGAAAGTAACTCCCCCCCAAACCCACCTACCCCTCACAGTTCTGGCTACTGGGCCTGCACTTACAATGTTTTTATAAATTTAAATCGCTGACATTATTACCATTTTACCATTAAAGGCAAGCTACAGACACTCAACTGCTTGAACTACTTAAAATTGATTTTTGCATAATAAGATTAGCTTACGCTTGTTCTTAGGTTTTTTTATACAATCCCTGGTGTTTTTTTTTTACAAAGCCCTGGTGTCAATTTTCAAAAGTCTAGACACAAAATTCACAACTATTGCCAAATTCACATTTTTGCAAAACTCAACTCTTTTTTTTTTTCTTAAAATTTTTGGATACAATACACATAAGTCAAAGACACATTGTTCATTGAACTAAAATCCCTTTTTTAATATAACACAACTGAACATCAAATTGATCCCATTTCAAAATGCAACTCAAACAATTATATTTGAAATAACTGCATTCATTTAATTAGCACGAAGTAACTATCAACTGATACAAGTGCTCAAAATAATAAATAACTGCTGCATTACTCTTGATGCGTGGAAACTGTTGACAATATTACATGTTTAGATGATGAAAGTTTTATGATAAATCAAATTACATAAGCACAGAAGGTGAACCATCTGGAAAGGTTATAGATGTTATTTATAGCTTTCACCTCCAGATATATGGTTTCTATGTTCCATGTACCACTTTTATAGACAATGTTTTCATGTTTTACATTATGCAAGAAAACGCAATCACAGCAGGCCAATATTAGGCCAAGATTCGCATTGACAGAAGGTTCTTTCCAAGACTTTTGTCTAATGGAAACCCAACTGTTAGGTGAATGCGAGAACCTGTGGCCAAATCCACAACACCAAACTGACGGAAACACAGTGTGCACATAGACATAGAGAAATATATGCAAATTACATATGTGGCATTCTAGTTCATATGGATTTCACAGATATAAAATATATGCCATACATGTCACAATATAGAAAAAAATTGCCATTTCTTCAACAATTATAATTACAAATATGTACATACCTAAAATATGTGTAAATATGCGAAAAAATATACAGTAGGTGAAATCCAACTTGCATATGTTGCCATATATCATGCCATGGGTCAGCTTTTCCATATGTTATGATTGAATGAATGAAACTTTAGTTTTATATGTTATGATTGTTAATAATTGTTTATTGAAACGCCGTGTATATTGTTTGTGTGCGATCTAAAGTAATATTCCTGTAGTATTTGTATGATAAAAGGACTATATGACCCAATTATCTTGCAAATGCAAGCTTCTCTAAAGAAATAAACACAACATGCAATGTTTGAACACTGGAGAGCCTGTGTTAAAAGCAGTGACTGTTTAGTTATGTGTTTACACTGTTAAAAAAATCTGTAAAAGTTACGGAAAAATACCGGCAGCTGTGGTTGCCAGGATTTTTCAGTAAAAAATACGGAAGTTTTATAGAACTGTTTAAATTCATAGAAAATAACCCTATTTCATAAACTGATAGAATGTTTAGTTCACAAAGACGAAGCTTAGTGCAGAAAAGTCATTAAATTCATTAATGTATTCATGTGTGACATTACATTTTTTTCTTGATTTTACGGAATGCTGTGGTTGCTGTGGTTGCCAGTAATCTACTGTTTTCAACATTTTATGTTTGTAAATTTGGTTTACAGAATATTTCTGTGAAAAATACATTCCACATTGTGCATTTTTCATCGAGCACATTTAACCCCTCAAATCCCAGAGCAAAATCCTCCCTAATGTCCTCACTACAGAGGGTTGAACACTCAGGCAGTGATGATGTTAATGAGATAATTAAGTATCTAATTAAAGGAGGATTGAGAATTATTGATGAACAACTGTTAATAAGCAGAATAACTGAAGGAAAGAAAAACAAGACCAAATAACACAAATCACAGCCAAAACGAAGTATGAAATCAACTGAAAATTAAACTCTAAATAAACATTCATTCAATGATTCATTTATTTTCTTTTCGGCTTAGTCCCTTTATTAATCCGGGGTCGCCACAGCGGATTGAACCGCCAACTTATCCAGCATTTGTTTTACGCAGCGGATGCCCTTCCAGCCACAACCCATCTCTGGGAAACACATCCATATATTTTCATTCACACTCATACACTACGGACAATTTAGCTTACCCAATTCACCTGTACCGCATGTCTTTGGACTGTGGGGGAAACCGGAGCACCCGGAGGAAACCCACGCAACCACGGGGAGAACATGCAAACTCCACACAGAAATGCCAACTGGCCTAGCCGGGAATCGAACCAGCGACCTTCTTGCTGTGAGGCGAACGTGCTAACCACTCGGCCACCGTGGCGCCCCCTAAATAAAAATAATAATTAATAAAAATAAAACAAATTACACAATAAAACAATTATTTCTCAAGATCTCAGCAGAGATCATTAAAAAACTTCTTAAACATCAGGAGCTTCACTTATTACTGACATTTGACTTTTTCTGTCGTAAAACAAAAGTTCTTAATTAAATTTTTGTTGTTGATTTGAAATCACCATGATGGAGGTCAGTGTCTGCTTTAGTTGGGCTCTTCAACTTCTTATTATAACATTAGTTTGTAATTGATTGCTATAATTAGTTGTGTTGATCACACTATTTTAAAGCACGAAAAGCCAGATTTTAAAAAACTATAAGAATAAGTCTAATAAGTAACTATGACATCAAATCCACTTTCGTCTGCTTGTTAACTCGTTCGTTTCTTGTTAGTTGTGTGTGAGAAATTAAAAGTATACATTAATGAAACCACTGGAGCTTCAGAAATCAATGATTGTTTCACAGGTCTAAGTACACCCCTCATGATGAGAAACTTTGAACTATGGCAGAACTCAAAAACACACAGACATCAACAATTGGTCTTTGAATCTCAATAATGGTGACAAACAAAAAATAAAAATAAAATAAAAAACAACCCAGATCAATACAAAAAAATTTACTGAAATATTACACACCTAAAACAAAATAAAATAAAGGCAAAGAAATTATTTTAAGAACATAAAGCTGCATGATTTATTCATGCTGCAATGCATGCTGGGAGTTTTGCACTATGATGGCACCCAGCATGCATTGCGGCATGAATGAATCATGCAGATTTTTCTTTTTAGCAACCATGGTTGAGGCTCATATCCTGATTATTGATGTCTGTGTGTCTTAACATGGTGCAGGGGTTTTCAAAGTTTTGTGCATGACACTCTGATTATTCATTATATTATTCCTTTCTAATTGTTTGTTGACCCTCCATGTAAAGCTGCAGTACCGTCCCAAACAATAATATTTTTTTTCAATATTTTAATAAATTAACTTACAAAATACTTGGCACTACATCTGCAGCAATTAACAACATTTAGTAAAAAAAATTCTCATGTCATGACTTATTTTTTTTGCTATGACCACTCAATTTTAGAAACACAGTTATAACAGCCAGAGAAACATTAAGATAAAATGGTAACGGTTCAAGAGCCCAGCAAAAGCAGCTGCGATCTCCTCGATGGTGAGGTCAAATGAAAGCTTCTCAAAAAAATATATAAACTTTTGTTAATTATCAAATATTCTTTCAGATATGACAGAAAATAAGTCAAACTGTAATCAGTGAAGCTGGCAATGTTGTTATTTAATGGAGTTGTTTAATCCTCTGTTTTAATTCAGTTGGTTTGGTGTGAGGCTGTGTGTGTAGTTTTATTTCTTCCTTCAATTTCTTATTCCTTCAGTGATTGTGCTTGTTAACAGCAGCTGTTCATCAGTGTCTAAATTCAGTCAATTGTGGTCATTCACTTTCTATAGTGGACTAAACTAATTGACTGATTTAGGGATTAGTAAA
The DNA here is from genome assembly GCA_903798035.1 of Danio albolineatus. Lineage (NCBI taxonomy): Eukaryota > Metazoa > Chordata > Actinopteri > Cypriniformes > Danionidae > Danio > Danio albolineatus. The sequence continues at coordinate 297,317 of CAIGQQ010034625.1, forward strand.
TGAGGGTGTATGGTGAGATTTCAGACACTCTGCCTACTTTCTCGAAAACAAAGGTTTGATCTTTTACAGTTATTACTTATACAGTATTTTGTACAGAAATTAGCTGTTAATCATTCTACAGATTCTTACCGTAGATTATACAGACTTGTACTGTTAAAATCACGGACATTTTTTACAGTGTAGAGTTTTGAAAATTGGCATCAGGGTTCTGGAATTTGTAGCAAAACAATTAGAGAAAAAAAAGTAAAATATCAACACGCGGCAAATTCGTGAAAATACTGCCCTATAATGTTAATTATACGTATGAACCATTTTCACTGAGAAGAAACGTGCCTTTGGACGGAACAAGTCGACTCAGCAGTCTGAATTCACTAATGTGCCGCAGTACAGAGAGAGCGAGAGAAAGGGATGGGGCTGTGGAAACATGCTGCGCATCATCGTCATATCATCATCCTCATGAGTTCAGCTACAGTAGCGACGCAGTGCAGGAGCGCTTCTACTGCACTAACCTACAAACCAACACATCCGAGAGCAGAACTGCCTGGCCAACGGATGTTTGAAGTACACAGTGATGGTTTTCTGATTTGCATTCATTTTATAAACGTTTAGAGAAAAAAATAGTTCATCTTTAAAAATCCGTTACCGAGTTTGCTTAAGGCGGAATTCAACAATATTACATGCGCTCGTGCGTCCGAGCACGCGACCACGACGCGCGCTGCGACAATGCGCCACATGCACTGATGGGGATCCCGCACACGCAGCAGCTCGCTTTAACTGTGTTTTTCAGTCACTCGCTTCCGACTGTTTTTGCCTGTACGTCATTGTTTTAATTTTGCATTTGATATTCTTTCGACTCTTCTTCTTCAGTGAGACACTCCAAAACAGCTGAGAGAAAGATGTAAGTAGGCTGGCCTATTTGTTGTAGGCTATTACTAAATAATGTTTTTAATCCAAACTCGTGTTATTATTATAATTATTGTTTTTATTTATTTATTTATTTATTTATTTATTTATTTATTTATTTATTATTAATAATTCATTTTCTTGTCGGCTTAGTCCCTTTATTAATCCGGGGGCGCCACAGCGGAATGAACCGCCATTATTATTATTATTATTATTATTATTATTATTATTATTATTATACAAATTTACAGTTATTCGCAAACACTTTCCAACAACTTTCAAAGGAAAGTGTCTCACATTTGTTGCAGTGGATTATATTTACACTGTCTTTAGTTTAGCTTGTCTTGTGGTGTATTGCTTAGCTTAGCTCTGCTAAACCTCCATATAGGCAAGAATAGAACTCATATACCTACATAAAAATGTATATACAATACATTGTTGTAATATTTTTTAAGTATATTTAATTAATAATTATTATAAATAATGTTTTTGTTTTTATTATTTTTTGTCAGATAAAAATACAAGCATTTATTGTAGAACTAATTTAATTCTATTTTTATTCAGGTAAAAACCCTTAAAGTAACAATTGCAGTTACCACTTTTTACAGTCCAGTTAGCAAATTCACTCAATAATATGTGTCCTGATTCTTATTCAGGTCTGCTGCAGATGATGCCAATCCAGCAGGTGCTCCTGGTGGCCCTGGAGGAGCTGGTGCTCCTGCTCCCCCTCCAAACACCACTAGCAACCGCAGATTACAACAAACTCAAGCACAAGTGGAGGAGGTGAGTGTTTGCATGGTCAGACTTTATGGATAAAACAATTAAACATGCAGAGGACAGAATATACACTCTCAGAAACAAAGGTTCAAATGCTGTGTCAAAAAGGGACACAGTCACACTTTTTAGCTATGAATATTTTAAGGCACTTTATGTATTAAATAACACAAAATAATCCATGATCATTTTGTGTGATTAAAGAGAGTCTATTTTGCAACTCTGTTCAGTGTGGCTCTTTCTTGCCTGGTGTGTTTGTGTGATTGTGAGAGAGGTGGTGGATATCATGCGTGTGAATGTGGATAAAGTGCTGGAGAGAGACCAGAAGTTGTCGGAGCTGGACGACAGGGCAGATGCTCTACAGGCTGGGGCTTCACAATTCGAAAGCTGTGCTGCCAAACTGAAGAATAAGTACTGGTGGAAGAACTGCAAGGTGAGACTACAACACAATATTAGTACACAAAATTACAATGTAGTCATTCAAATGAATATTTAAGTGACCATTGCTGTATAGAGATTGGAAATAATGGGGGAAAATGCTGACATTATATATATATATATAACCGTTTTTCATTGAATAGAGCCAATAATTTTTGGTGCATTTAAACAAACCAGTTTTATAAATGTTATATATCCAATAAAATAAGATTATGATCAACGAACATCTTTAGGATTAGAACGATAATACATTTAAATTCAATAATAAATTTTAGATGTTTTTTTTATTTTTTCCTTGATTTATTGTTAAATAGTTTTCCCCAACAGATCAATTTGGATGTACATTGTTTTTGGACTGTGATCTTAAGATTACTCTGTTAGATTAGTTCATATTTTGGGCTTTAGTACTAACTTTGAACCCCTTTTGGGTCTAATCTAATGTACAGTTGAAGTCAGAATTTAATAGCCCCTCTTTGATTTTCTTTTTAAAATATTTCCTAAATTATGTTTAACAGAGCAAGGACATTGTCACAGTACATGTATGTTCGATATTTTTTTTTCTTGTGGAGAAAGTCTTATTTCTCTTATCTTGGCTGGAATAAAAGCAGTTTTTATTTTTTTTAGCCACGTTTTAAAATTATTTGCTTTAAGCTATATATTTTTAAATTGTCTGCAGAACAAACGATCATTAAACAATAACTTGCCGAATTACCCTAACCTTAACCTAATTAACCTAGTTAAGGCTTTGAATGTCATTTTAAGCTGTACAGTATAGAAGTGTCTTGAAAAAATATCTAGTAAAATATTATTTACTGTCATTATGACAAAGATAAAAAATCAGTTATTAGAGTTATTAAAACAATTATGTTTAGAAATGTGTTGAAAAAAATATCTCAGTTGAACAGAAATTAACTGGGGGGCTAATAATTCTGACTTCAACTGCACATTTAAAAAACTAAATAATGGAAAAAGCACAATTCCTAAAACTAATTAAAATTGAGACATATTTACATGCAAAATAATGTATTGTTATTAACAAATACTACAATATACAAATAAAGTAAAATATGACTGATGGATGTTCTCTGAGTTTCATATTGCGTGAATGACATAAGATGCAAAAAATAGGTCAGTGCCCACTGCTCATGTACGCTCAGTGATTTTGTTAAGTACAGCTGCTAGCGTTCATTAGTTCAGTTGTGTCCGTTAGAGCCTCTGGGTTTTTCTAATAAATAGAGAGAAATGTAAAATAGCACTACAGCTCTTTGTATACTGTCTGGACTCTGTATGAGAATACCATTATGACTTTTGTTACTAGTATGGCATGTGGTGTTTTTAACATATATGTGTTTTAAGACTGTATTTTCAGATGTTCTGTAAGATTTTTAAAAAGCAGTATCATTTTTCAAACAAGTGTTTGGACACTATGTTTATTAATTGGGTTTTATGCAGATCTACATTTTCACTAACATACTTCCCACATAGCAAACAGAATTGGCGCAGATGTGGCCTCATTATGGCACTGTTGGCGTGTTGCCGGCACTGGCATGCATAAAGTTAACAGAATGTGCGCCATGCATGGCAATGATGGCACTGCATGCATGACAGCAAACTACATTTGGGCCACTTGTGGATGGGAGGAGTGTGGCCCAGATCAGTGTAGCGATTGTTCACATTTTTTAGGTAACATTAGTTCTTTGTGGTACTTGGGCCAAGGGAAAAGTTGTGTGGCCCGGAGCTGGGCCAGAAAACATTTGCTATGTGGGTGAAAGTATTTATTTAGAAAAAGTTCAGCACTTCCTGCATGCCTGAAATTCGTTTTTTTAAAGACTTTACACGCAGGCCAACGTTTATTAAACTTATTTTTGTTGTCAACGAGATTTCAGAATGATTGGACACCTTAAAACAATTTTTTGTAACAATATAAAATACAGGTCTATAATGCATAAACTATATGAACAATGTTATACAGCATTTTTTTTTCCAGTTCAATTCAATTAATGTTTATTTCTATAGCACTTTTACAACGTAGATTGTGTCAAAGCAGCTTAACATAGAAGTTCTAGTAAATTGAAATTGTGTCAGGCCAGTTTTCAGAGTTGAAGTTCAGCTCAGTGTGGTTAAATTTTTTTATTAAACACTGAAAAGCGAATCCATCAATGCTCAGCTCCACAAGTCCAAAAACCAAGCAAGACAGTGGCTACAGTGGCAAGGAACAAACTTCACCAATTGATGAAAGTGAAAGGATTAAAAAATCATTTATTAATCATAGTCCATCATTTACTAGTGTATTTTTCAATGCCAAATTTGCTTGTTAACATTAGTTAATACACTGTGAGTAAACAAGAACTAACAATGAACAACATTATTTTCATTACCAAACATCAAAAAAGATGAATAAATGCTGTAACAAATGTATATTTTCTCTCATTTGTTTATATTAGTACATACAGAAACTAATGGGCCTTTATTTTAAATCAATACCATTATTTTCTGTTCCCTGAAAGATTTCTATTTTTCTTCAGACTCTTTCAAATCATCTTTGTGTTTGTTCTGCTGTCTTCTTTCTTGTAGTGTAGAATGAGTGTAGAATTTGCGTGGCCTTTTTATCCACACTAAAAAATTCTTTTGCTGCTAAAATGAGCTGAAACAACACAATTCTTTAGTATTTTTGGGACAACTTAATAGTTTTACATTCAGTCTACTCAAATTTGTAAAAACGATTAAGCCAGCTTAATTCATGTGTCAGGATAACCTGAATGAATTGTGTAGAGCCCTGCGTTATTTATGGTGCTGATGTGTTATTTTGATTTTTGTTTTAGATGATGATTATTATGGGGGTCATCGGAGTCCTCTTCGTTGGAATCATTTTCTGTGAGTTGTGAATAATATCAGCTGTTAATTTGAAATGTGCTATTTACAACATATTATCAGCATTGATTTATTACAATAGATGTCAGTTCAATCTTCACACTTTCTTTAAAGTCACAATGCTATTAACAACTGGCCAATACTTGCCTATTATTACGATATATTAACTGTTTATTACATTTACATTGCATTTAGTCATTTACCAGGTGCTTTTGTCCAAAACAACTTACAATTGAGACAACTTGTGTGAAGCTCACTTCATAAATTCACAATAGATTTTTTTTGGATGGAGTGATGGTGAGAAAGTGTCAGAGAGATGAAAGAGTGTGTTTTCTACAGGTGGTTTGTCAAGCCCACTCACCTGTGTGAGGCAAACTCAGAATTAGTTATAGATTATGATAGATATAAAGTATGATTAGTAAGGATGATTATTATACATCCCTAATCCTACACTCTCAGAAAAAATGGTAAAATTTTGTACCAAAGAAGGTAAGCACCTTTTTTATGGAACACAATTACCTTAAGAAAAGGAGCACATTTGTACCATTGCAGTTTGTACCTTTAAGGACATGATTTGCACCATGGGAAACCAAAATGTACCTTTGGTTTTTAAAAGCTGCACATACAATATTGTACCCTCATCAAAGGTACAAATCTGATCCATGAAGGTACCACTACAGTGACAAGACACTGTACCTTAATAGTGTCAAATGTGTTCCTTCAAGAACTATTTAAAGGCATTTTGCTATATCCAAAATAAGTCAGTTTATTTTCAGTAAATATAAATATAAATACAATACAAAATATAAAACATCAAAAACATTTGTAAACAATGTTTTTTTTAAAGTTTCTTTTTGTGTAAATGCACCTTTTACATTTACAATAAGGTATAAAATATGTAATATAAATCAAAAGATCTATTTTTTGCTAAACATTTCACACTTTCCACAAAAATGTTAAAGAAATTCATTCTCCCATGTACGATAGAAAAAAAAATTCTCCAATTTTTACACAATACCTTTGTAATCACTTAATTTTAAAACAGAAATAGAATTATGTAGAAGTATTGTAACGAGATATGCACAATGTTTGATTAGTTTTACAATGCTAAAATGTCAGCATGAACTCTTTGCATATGCAGGACTTTTGCCAGCTCAGGTGAATAGTGGAAAGCAAATGGCAAAAGGTGTGGATATCAATAATGAAAATGTATTCATCAGAAAATGCTCACCAAATGTTTATTAAAAATGCCTTAATGTTTAGTTATTTTTTGTTTTACCAGTTATTTTGTATCATAGAACTTAATTTTCTTAAAATTTATGAGTTTCTTTAAACATAAGCTTTAAAATGATGATTCATGTTTTAATATGGAAATTATTCATAAAAGCATAGATATTATTATAAAAAGGAGTTGTCAAACACTTATGTACCTTTTTTATGAGAACAATTTGTCACCTTGGAATTATAAGGTTCTATCTGCATTCTGAATGAGCTTCAAAGTTTTTGCATTCCATAACAAAAAGTACGTGTGCAACATTTGTTTTTTAAATAAAAAGTCTTAAAATGGAAACAACATCCCATAATGTAAATAGGTTGTAAATTATTAAGAATATGTCAATAACTCAATTTTGACAAAAATGTCAGGTAGAACCTTATAATTATAAGGTGAAAAATTGTGTATCTTCATTTCAATTTAACCATCAAAGGTACAGAGCAGTATCATGTCTTTACTGTACCTTGTATACAGTATACTTGTATCCTTAAGGAACATTATTTATACCACCATGTACCTTTTTTTCTGAGAGTGTACCAAATAACTAAACCAACTACTACCTTATTAACTATTAATAATCAACTAATTAGTCATTTATTGAGCTAAAATTCCTAGTTAATGGTTTGTTAATAGTGTGAATTGTTACTTTAAAAAGTTACAGCATTAAAAATGCGGAAACATGTTATCTTAAGTCACAATTCACACTATCCACTACTGGCTTATTACCAGCTTATTATTAAGATATTAACTCTTTATTAGTACTTATAAAGCATGATCTTATTTTACATCCATAATCATACCCAATACCTAAACCCAACACCTAAACCCAACTATTAATAAGAAGCTATTTAGTGATTTATTGAGCTAAAAGCTTTAGTTAATGGTTTGTTAATAGCATGTTCTGTAAAAATAGTGTGACCATTCCTTTAACTTAGTATTATATTTTTGTATTCATATGTGATTGTGTATTTACTGACGAGCTCTGCACACACTCAATAATTCACCAACACACGCATTATAGTGAATTATACATTAAGGAAAGGTGTGTTGGCAGGGTGTTATGAGGTGAAATAAAACTGAACTGACAGAAAGACGTTTTGCTGACAGGTGTTGACCACCTTTTACTTTATCTTCCCTCGTTTAGTGTATTTCTTCTCTTGAACGGATGACGAGTGAACAGTCGTGTGCTCCACCTCCAGTAGTTCCCAGATCCTCCTCTCTTCAATCTCAGTCTATCATATTTAGTCATTTTGCACAGTAGAATGCCGATATTCAGAATGAGCACACTTCACATGCTCTCGATCTACAGTCGCCCACCCTCTCAGAATCTCCTGCATTATTCATACACGAATGCACAGAGAGAGGGAGAAAGTCAAACAGACTAAGAATAAGTGGGAGAGGCCAAAAGAAAAAAAAAATTGAGAACATTTTCTTTGGAGGAGCATACAATACCATTCAAAGGCAGCATTTAGTTAATCAATGAAAACAGCTTTCAATTAATCAAAGGTGAGAGCGTTTGCGTTTTTATAAATGTTAATGACATTTTGAAATTCAATTCCGGAGTAATGTGTGCTGAAAATTCATATTTTCCATTGCAGAAACAAATTCAGTTTGACAGAATATTAATATTAATTGCAATATTAAAAGAAAACACTGTTCTTTTAAAGTTTGTATGAACCGGAATTTGCAGAGACTTTTATTTCAGTATGTTGGTGTACTTCCAATGGGGTATATGCACACAGACTTTTAAATTCAGTCTGCCTCCTCCAGGGCTTCCGGTTAATTGTCATCCAGGCAAGTCACTAGAAAAGAGTTTACTGGACTGCACGTGCAGCAGTAAAAATCGCCAGTGCCCTAGTAAATGCTTTAAGATGTGATTTACTTCACATGCAAAGTGTATTTACACTTTGAGTCGTAGTTCCGAAATAACGTTATTATTGAGGGGGGTGCTGTGCCCCAGTAGAGCTTTATGTCTAGCAACGCCCCTGTTGTCATCCCATACAAAAATTAACTTTTAAAAAAAACCAGCGATCTTCACAGGCTGGCTGAGACATACGATAAAAAGTGCTGTGCTTTCCACGGGTTTGAAATATACTTGTGGTGGTAGCCAGATTGAAACACACAATTCACCCACATCACGTAAATAGTTAACTATATGCGACAAACAAAACATAATACATTTTTTAACAATTTTATTTATTATGACACTGTTTTACACTGTTTCTTTTAAATGGGGTAAAGTAAAAAAGTCTGTTGAAATAAAAAAGAAATCCACTGTTTCTGTTACTTTTATGCTATTCAGGAGCCATGTGCACATACTGACAGGTAAAATCTGCTTCTGTCTTTTCTTTTTTTAAAGTTTAAAGCAAACTTGAATACCAAAGGATTTTCTTATATATGCAATATGTAATATATTAACATCAACAAATTAATAAAATATTCAGTAAATGTGAAAAAAATTACAGAAAAAAAGAATAGCTCTAAAAAATATCAGAATTACATAATTATTTAAATAAGGCAAATGCTTTGATGAATCTAATGGTGTACATATATTTTGTAGCTAGATTAAACCAGTCATTTCCTCCTCTCCAAGTATTTAGTAAAGCTTATCTGAGTCGTTAAGATTAAAGAATCTATTATGTACTTTTCCTCTCGGAAGTAACATTTGCTGAAAAACACTAGCTGTGCATGTAGCCCATTGAAACGGAACATTAAGCAGGGGGCGGGGCTTTCTTTTTAGCGCATCATTCACTTATAGCAAACTAATGGTAAGAGGAGGTGGTTAAAAATATTTTGGCTGTAAAGCTGTAAAATATAAAGCGCAAACTTTGATTTTGTTCAGATTTTAATAACATTTTGAAGTTACATTCAAATCGATCACTTATTATTATTATGAAGCAGATTATAGTAATGACTGCTGAAAATTCATCAATGAAATGCTACACAATATTTGTTAAACAAGATTAACAGTTTTAAATAATTTTTAAACTAAACATTGTTCATTTGAATTTTTAAAAGTATTTCACAATATTAGCATTTAAAAAGAAAACTCTTTTGATCAAATAAATGCAGCTCTTATTAATTATTACATTTGTTATTTACGTGACCATTGTTTTCGCTAGAGCTACAGCTAAAACAATATAAATTATTGTAAATAATGCATTTATATATAGAATGACACACAATTACTAAAACTAAAATTTAATCTTATATGAATTTAAAAAACTAAAATAAAAGCTATAAAATAAAAATACAAGTTAAATTCATTAATACAATTTAGTCAATTCCACAATAGTAAAAAAAGAGCATCATGTAGCATGAAGGGTTTAAGATGCAGAAAATAGGTCAGTGCCCACTGCTCACATATGTTCAGCAACTTTTGTTTTTAACACACAGCTGTGTGTTAGTGTAAATTAGTTCATTTGTTTGTGTTGGAGCCTCTGGGTTTTTCCTAATAGGTCAAGAGAAAATATGAAATGTCAGCACAGAAACATTAGACACAATGAAATGACAACAAATGTTTTCGGGTTACTTTCATTTTAATCAGTTTTCAACTTTTAAAACTTTTTTAGTTTGACAAAGTTTCACTTAATAATCTTTAGTCAGTGTGACTGATCTAAGTTAAGATATGACTAGAAAAGTAAAGTTGATTTAACCAAAATAATTATTTACAGGTACCCCTACTCTTTGGACTGTATGAGAATACCAATATGCCTTCAGCTAACAATTGAATTACAAACTCTTGAGTGGTATTGTATGTAAAAGAGAACGTTTGAGCATTTATAAAAAACAAATTAAGTGTGGAATGAATGCCATCTGACATTTTATAAACTTAGACTGGCAAATCCCACAGATATTTTGATTATTTCCATTGTATTCTTTAATGTTTCATTATTAATAGTTTCCATGAGAAACCTTTAACCTCCAAACAACCTCTCCATTTTCAAAATAAAAAGTTATTGATAGTGGAAAAGAAATCTTTAGATCTTAGTCATTTAGAAATATGTGCTTCTTCGAAGAAAAGTTATGTCCCTTTTGGAACCTTCATTTTAAAGTGTGTTTATTGGCATTAACGGTTCCCTTAAAATTCTTTAACAACCATGAACAAACTAAAAAAAAAAACTTAAAGAAAGAAAGAATAAAGTTTACAGTGAAAAATGGTTGTTTTGAAGTCAAAATAGTTTTTCACACTTTCTAAAACTTTATATGATAAAAGGTTATTTGGAGGACCAAAAATTTTTTTTCTTCAGCACAACCTTTTAATTAAAGCTCTATCTGAAGGGTAAAATAGAAGGCTTAAGGTGTTTAAAGTTAATTTGATGTCCCTTGATTTGCATGGCGGAACAATCACACTGTTAGACTTGTTGATTTATTACTATTAACTGCCTGTTGAGAACAAAATAAACCTCAATTACCTGTTCTGTGAAAACACCTAATCTGGGAACAAGACATGAACGCTACAATCCTGCCAAAATGTACTGAAACGTACACAAATGACCAGATAATCCATGCAGAAAACACATGCACAATAGTCTATACTGCCATGCAATATGTAACTTGGTTTTCACATTCCTTACTACTGTTCGTTCTTCCTCAGCACAGACTTTTATATTTTGCTTTGTTGTAGGAGAACTTATATATGTTTGTTTATTTTTGTTTTGTAAGGTTAACAAAGACAAAGTAAATGTGATGTGTTAATTATTATGTGTTAAATCAGAATCAATGAAAGAGCGTATAGGCTAACAGAGGGGTAAAATCAGCCACTGTAAGATTTTAATGGCATAAACCGCATGCTTATATGCCCCTGAATAAAACCTTCAACAAAAGCGTCTCTGTTTCTGTTTTTATTTCGTTCACTAAAGCAAAGAAATGTACAACACATATACATCACAATCAAAAATCAGGTTTTGCTTTGTTGTTGTTTTACTTTTATAGAATAAGCCAAACAGAAAACCTAAAACGTAAACAAATGTGCCATGACTGAGGGAAATAAATCCATTTTAAAGACAGATGAAGAAAAATACAAATGAAAATAACGAAAATGGCTCCTTCCAAGATCTCATTCAGTAGGTTGCTGCTGCTGTTCTCTTAAAACACTGAAATAATAAACAAGATAAACACATTTAACATTTAAGACCTCATCTAAAAGTCTATGATTCAATTGCATTGCTTTAAATACTAATATTAAAAAGTCTGGGGTCAGTATTCCTATTATTATGATAATATTATTATCGTAATCACCAAGACTACATTATAATTTTGCTAAAAATAACATTCATTCATTCATTCTCCTTCAGCTAATAGTTAAGTTAATTTCAAAAGAAAAGTAATATTGGTGCATTTTTAAATGGTCTGTGATGACAAAGCTGAATTTCAGCTTAATCAATTCAGTCTTCAGTATCACATTATGCCCTAGAAATCAATATAATGCTGATTTAGTGCTCAAGGAACAATTCTAGTTATTATCACACAGTGTTTGTGTGGAAGCCAAATGTCTTTTCAGGATTTATTCAAAACATAAAGGATTTTCATAAAGGCTTTCGTCTTTATACTGAACAAAAGAATTCATTACTTTCCAAAAATGATTAACCTCAATCTTTTTAAAAGTAGTATTTATGATTATATACCGTACTAGTTGTACATCATCATTTTTAAAATGAATGTTTATGAATGAAATATGTGTTTGTGTGTAAAAAAAAATGAAACTCACCTCCACCTTTAAACGCTTGATACAAAAACACCACTGATATCAGCAACATTAAGCTAATTGTCCAGAAAGCTGTATCTGTTCAAATAGAAAGGTTTGTCAGTTCTCATTTTAAAAAGATTTCATGAATTTCTAAATTATGGTATCATCAAATTTACAGTTGTCAAAGCATTTTTGCTATTATTATTGGTGAAAATATTATTGGTGACAGTTTTTTCCCCTCAATGGCTTTGGCACATTTTTCGAAACATTCTTTATTAGCATTCTCTAATTGCAGGTTCATTCTTCATAACTTGCTGTACACCAGTTCCAAAAAACATAAAGTGCTTAGACCAGTGTTAAAAAGTTTAAAAAAACTAAAGTTAGCCATATAATCCCTCCTTCCAAAACAAACTTTAAATTTAGTTACAAAAATGGATAGTGGGCTGATTTGAATCTGAAAAATAAGACTGAATAACCTGTTAGTTGGTGAAACTATACTAAAATACCAAGCCTTTACATAGTGGCTTTGTTTATGAAACCAGCCACAGAACAAAATGTTTCAAAAGTTAATTAATGAAAATAAGCCAATGCCAAAAACATGTTGCCAAACATTTTGGCATTGTGTGAGCCACACCTGTTACAATTTACAAGTTTTCTCACCATGAGAAGATTTACTGACAACAGTTATTACTACACAGGTGCTAATAAATAAATATATATGTATATATGTATTATTCATAGATATTCATTCATTCATTCATATTCTTTTCGGCTTAGTCCCGTTATTAATCTAGGGTTGCCACAGGGAAATTAACTACCAACTTATCCAGCACATGTTTTACACAGCAAATGCCCTTCCAACCGCAACCCATCACTGGGAAACACCCACACACACTCTTTTACACACATAGACTTTGGCCAATTTAGCTTATTCAGTTCACCTATAGCGTGTGTCTTTGAAATGTGGGATTAAACCAGAGCACCCGAAGGAAACCCACGCAAACACGGGGAGAACATGCAAACTTGGTGGCCCAGCCGGGGCTCAAACCAGCGGCCTTCTTGCTGTGAGGCGATTATGCTACCCACTGCATCACTGTGACACCTACACATCATTTTTTAAATAATATTTTAAATGTTTTATACATTAAATAACACCCAGAAAAGAAATTGACAACAAAATAACTCCACACACACACAAAACAAGCTCTATGATTGCATTCTGTAATTTGTTGCAAAGGTAGGTCATTCATCACCTTGGAATTATAAGGTTCTATCTGCATTCTAAACGATTTTGAGATAATGAGCATCAAAGTTTTTGCATTCCATAAAGCAAACAATATGCATCTAACAGTTCCCCTTCATATGGGAACTCCGACGTGTGTCTGAATCACAGACAATGGGAGTTGCTAGACGACCAATCATTCTGAAGATCAAGAAAACGGCCCAATGAAATGCCAATTGCATTGGCGGAGCTTCGCTCCACAGCTGAACCTGATGAGCTCGTTAGGGCTATATCAGTCAGCTGCGGAGGAGCTCCTTCAGAATTGTTGCTTCAGACCCGATCGAGACTGAAGAACCCTTCTGCTAAAAGCTGACTTCCAAACTAGAAGAAAGCCCTACCTTCACCAGTGCGGGAGAAGATGCTAGAGCGGCGGTTGAGCTGGGTTTCCCGTCCCCTCTGCGTTTCGCTGGTGTCTTAAAAGAGCAGTTTTCTACAAGAGCAGAATTCCCTAAGAGAGCACACGGTTGTGTAGCGCGTCTTTTTAAAGATGTCGTTCCGACCGTGCGTTTCTGGATGTGGTGGTATTGTGTCACATGTCTGGGGGTCCAGCATGTTGATGCGGTGCTCGCGGACAGTTCTTGCCTGCACTGCGATGGCTTGACTGTTGCACAAGTGAGGTCGCGGCGAGCCCTTGCATTAGGGCAAGTCACCCCTGCTGCTCCCCGCTAAGCGGTTAGCACTCGGACAGGCCTGAGGGTTACAGTGGGGGCTAATCCGTCGCCTCCGGGTACGCGGACCCCTAGCTCCTCTTCAGTGCGCTCTGTTTCTGCTTCGAGTGAGGGCGCTGGTCTATCCTCCGGGCTGGCCGCGCTCTCATTAGATGACACCGGAGACGTGATGTCCATCACTGCATTGGAGGGTGGGTTGACATGCTCCAATGATGATCCAGACCCCCTGCCACCCTTCGGGGTTGTCAGCGTGGTCTCCGATTTAGAATCGGACATGTTGGCCATGTTATTCCTGGCTGCTTCACCGTAGGACTGGAGATGGCTTGTCCCCCAGAACCGCGGCCGAACCGCTTAAATAGGTGCTAGGTGGGGAGAAAGAAGGCGAGACCTTCCAGGCCCCCCGTCCCCTTCTTCCCGGAAATACACAGTGAGCTCACGCAAGCATGGAGAGCACCTTCCGCTGCCCACTCCACCGGCCAAGCGGCAACGCCGAGCAACGCGCAGGACTGTGACGTCTCCGCCCCAGGGCGCCGTTAAGTTCAGTAAATGGACCACGAAGCGTCCCTGAGACGGGCCATCCAGAGAAGAGAGGACCTGCTCTTTCCTCGGTGGGGGGCCGAGGACTACAACATCTACAGTCAGTAACATCGACTTTGAAAACTCCGCTGCCAGCCTCCGGGCTGGCGGCGACCAAATTTTCAACAAAAGAGCAGTTTCCTCTCTCTCCGGATGCGCAAACCCGAGCACTGTCAGTCTGGGACGCTCCGCCTTCAGCTCGCAGCGCCGGGCCCATTCGCCACAGACCATCATTCAATTCGCCGTTCGCCCTCCCAAATTCACAAGCATTCACTCTACACGGGTCACTCCCAAGAGCGCCCCTGTCTTGCGAGAGGAGATTGCTGCCCTCCTGGCGAAGGGTGCAATCGAGCGGGTACCTCCAACCGAAATGAGATCCGGGTTTTACAGCCCATACTTCATCGTGCCCAAAAAGAGCGGGGGGTTAAGACCAATCCTAGATCTGCGCAGACTGAATCGCTATCTGCACAAGATGCCGTTCAGAATGCTCACGCAGAAACGCTTGCTTTGCAGCGTCCGTCCTCGGGATTGGTTTGCAGCTATAGACCTGAAGGACGTGTATTTTCATGTCTCCATCCTTCCACGCCACCGCCCATTCCTCCGGTTTGCGTTCGAGGGACGAGCATGGCAGTACAAAGTCCTCCCCTTCGGGCTCTCTCTGTCTCCACGGGTTTTCACCAAGCTCGCGGAGGGTGCCCTCATGCCTCTCTGGCTCTCGGGCATTCGCATCCTCAATTATCTCGACGATTGGCTTATTATAGCCTCGTCTCAGGATCAATTGATTATGCACAGGGACAAAGTGCTTCGGCACCTCGACCAGTTGGGGTTTCGGGTCAACCGAGAGAAGAGCAAACTTTGCCCCGCGCAGAGGATCTCTTACCTCGGGCTGGAGCTGGATTCGATCGCTATGGTAGCGCGCCTCTCAGAGGAGCGTGCCAGGCTAATGCTTTCTTGTCTGAAAGAGCTCGACAGGAATACAGTGGTCCCACTGAAATCTTTTCAGAGGCTCCTGGGGCATATGGCATCCGCTGCCGCTGTCACGCCGCTCGGGTTGCTCCATATGAGACCACTTCAGCGTTGGCTTCACGATTGAATCCCCAGACGGGCGTGGCGCGCGGGTACGTACCGGGTGTACGTCACTCCGCTGTGTCACCGCATCCTCAGTCTCTGGATGGATTTAGCTTTTCTACGGACCGGTGTGCCCCTAGGGCTAATATCCAGGCATGTTGTTGTATCGACGGATGCCTCCAGCACGGGCTTGGGGGCTATGTGCAACAAGCATATCAACTGCCTGGAGCTGTTGGCAGTGTTTCTAGCTATCCGACGCTTTTTACTGGTGCTGGAGCAGAAACACGTGCTGGTCAGGACGGACAGCACGGAGACGGTAGCGTATATCAACTGTATGGGGGGTATACGCTCCCGCCGCATGTCTCAGCTCGCTCGCCGTCTGCTCCTTTAGAGTCATACGCGGCTGAAATCGCTGCGAGCCATTCACATCCCGGGCGAGCTCAACCGTGCAGCCGATGCGCTCTCACGGCAGCAAGTGCACCGAGGAGAATGGAGACTTCACCCCGATGCGATCCAGTTGATATGGGCGCGCTTCGGGGAAGCCCAGATAGATCTGTTTGCTTCCCCCGAGAACGCTCATTGCCAGCTGTTTTATTCCCTCCTTGGCACGGATGCACTGGCCCACAGCTGGCCATCGGGCATGCGCAAGTATGCGTTTCCCCCAGTGAGCCTAATCGCGCAGACACTGTGCAAAGACAGGGAGGACGAGGAGCAAGTCTTGTTCGTTGCGCCTCTCTGGCCCAACCGGACCTGGATTTCCGAGCTCTCACTCCTCGCGGCGGCCCCTCTTTGGCGCATTCCTCTGAGGGAGGACCTCCTCTCTCAGGGACGGGGCACCATCTGGCACCCACGCCCAGATCTATGGAACCTCCACGTGTGGTACATTGACGGAGCTCGGAAGACTTAGGTGATTTACCTCCCTCGGTGGTTAACACCATCACTCAGGCTAGAGCACCCTCTACGAGGCATGCCTACGCCCTGAAGTGGAGTCTATTCACTGAGTGGTGCGCTTCTCGCAGAGAAGAACCCCGAACTTGCCAGATTAGCGTTGTGTTAACCTTCCTTCAGGAGAAGTTGGAGAGTAGGCTGTCGCCCTCCACACTGAAGGTTTACGTGGCTGCCATCTCCGCTCATCATGACGCGGTGGAGTCACTCGAGTCAGTATCACTTAGATTTCTGTCTATAAAGACAGCTCTGCTGACCGCATTGGCATCATTTAAGACAGTCAGGGATCTGGAGGCATTTTCGGTCGGCGAATCGTGCCTTGAATTCGGGCCGGCCTACTCTCACGTTATCCTGAGACCCCGGCCCGGCTATGTGCCCAAGGTTCCTACCACCCCATTTAGAGATCAGGTGGTGAACCTGCAAGCGCTGCCCTCGGAGGAGGCAGGCTCAGCCCTTTCACTGCTTTGTCCCGTATGCGCTTTGTGCCTTTATGTGGAACGAACGCAAAACATAAGATCCTGTGAACAGCTCTTTATCTGTTATGGTGGTCGGCAGAAGGGAAGTGCCGTATCAAAACAGAGGTTGGCCCACTGGTTAGTTGATGCCATCGCGCTGGCTTATGAATGCCAAGGCGAGCCACGCCCCCTAAATGTGAGAGCGCAGTCTACTAGAAGTGTCGCTTCTTCCTGGGCGTTAGCACGCGGCACCTCTCTCACAGATATCTGCAGAGCTGCGGGCTGGGCGACCCAATACATAAGCGAGGTTTTATAACCTTCGAGTGGAGCCGGTTTTCTCCAGATTATTGGGTAACCTCGATCAATCGGGAGAAAATTAGGCTCAGTGTCAACAAACGCTTGCTGCGCCAGGCTCCCTAACCCGGAGATACGTGCGCTTTCATTATTCTACTAGTAAGTTTCCCTTTTCAGGCGAACCCTAGAGAATTCCTCCGAGGCCCCCAGCACCTGACTCAGCGGAGGAGTCAAGTGCATGGCTCAGTGTGTTGTACTGGTATGCCCCTTTGTGGTCAACCCGCATACTGAGGTTCGGTGCCAGCTATGTGCAATCCCCTCTTTTGGTGATGCCATATGCATTTCTACCACAGTGTGTTCCCCCTTTCCAGGTGGTCCCGTGTCTTCCCTAACAGCTAACCAGCCTATCGTATGTAGTACTCCCCCTATTCAGGGTTAGTCCATATGTTTTATTGTCATCAAGCTCCCCCTTATTGGGTAGCAGATGATCTCCGCAGCGTCCTCCCCCTTCGGGGACTGACGCTTTCCCAATGTACTGTCGTATTCAAAAAATTCCTAGTCTATATTAGCTAGGTGAAGGCAAATTACGACTCCCGATAATAAATTATTATTCCCATGTTAATGGTAATTAAGGGCCTAGGGACGTTGGAAGGTTGCGCTTTTGGTGATGTCAGTGTGCTCACGCTATGCTTGGCAATCTGCACATCAGGAGCGTGACGGGCTTAGCTGCTGTGGCGTTTTCCATACAGTCTCCCATTGTCTGAGATTCAGACATACGTCGGAGTTCCCATATGAAGGGGAACGTCATGGTTACTTCCGTAACCCACGTTCCCCGAATAGGGAACGGAGACGTGTGTCTCCACTGCCACAGCACCTGAGTCTCCAGCTGGGAGCTGAGTGATCGGCTCTTCAGCAGGCAATTCTGAAGGAGCTCCTCCGCAGCTGACTGATATAGCCCTAACGAGCTCATCAGGTTCAGCTGTGGAGCGAAGCTCCGCCAATGCAATTGGCATTTTATTGGCCCGTTTTCTTGATCTTCAGAACGATTGGTCGTCTAGCAACTCCCATTGTCTGTGATTCAGACACACGTCTCCGTTCCCTATTCGGGGAACGTGGGTTACGGAAGTAACCATGACGTTCTCTTTCATTCATTACAGTTTTTTACAGATGCTAGGGCACATTTCTCAGTACTTAGGTCACTTTTGCTAAATCTTCACACAATTCTCCTAACTATTTTTCAGCTTGGCAAAGCAGTTCATTTCATGTTAAAACTGCACTACAACTACCAAAACACTTTATTCAGGTCTCAAACAAACTCAGTCTTCCAGAACACCAGCAAAGGTTGACAGCCGACAAACACTGTCACCCACAAAACAATGAACTAAAAAAAACACAACAACATATAGCATTACAGAGTTTTTCTTGTGTAAAACCTTTATTTATAATTGCGATATTTATTGTTTAGAACTGCAATATATGTTACTGGAACAAATCAGACATGATGCAAAATTCATCAATATTTTATGTAGTTTATGTATTTAATTAAGTAATTAAGTAATTAATGTAAGTAATTCCACAATACAAGAATTTGTATACACACCATCCACTGATACAGATACAATAGCAATGCTAATCTGGCTGGTTAAACTGAATTTTTAGTTTTGAAATATGCTTCAATTAAATAATGCTGGTGAATTTTGCTATTCTATTCAGTTTCGCATTATGTTATTGTTTTGAACATAATTTTAACCGTTTTGAAAACAGTATGTAGGCACATGCAAAATGTCCAGTACATACAAAGACTTTTTGAAGTTGTTATGTCTGAGTGAGAAAAGAATTCATGAAATTTGACAGAAGTATATTTACTGAATGCATTTTGTGCTAAATGCTAATTGTTCCTCAGTTTAGCCCACATAGACTTCTGTTGTGCTCACTGTGCGAAGAGTTTTGCAAAAGTGACCTAAGTATTGAGAAATGTGTCCTAGCGCCTGTAAAAATAAAAAAATAAAACTGTACCATGACAGAGACCCTAAATGTAAACTATTAAAATTCTCCTAAATTTGCAAATTAGGCAAAAAAAAAACAAACAAAAAAACAGAACAAATGCAAATGCACCTTCTAATTCGAAAAAGTCATTTTCCGCTTGGAATTATAAGGTTCTATCTGGCAGATTATTAACTGAACAGATACAACCAGTCTGCTTATTAATTGAATTAAAAAATTTTAAATTGTGTTGTAACAATATATTTGATGTAATGAGAAAGTTAAAATTTAGTTTCCTATAACATTTACTTAATGTTTTAGGATGAATATTTTTTCTTGTTTAAATAAAGCATACAAGGCTGTGCTAAATATTTGTCAACTGAATATGTTAATTTTATGTATTAATTACATGTTAATATTTATTGATTAATTCATATGTTAATATTTATTGTTGTAATTAAGAGTCCATGATTTAAATAATTTCTTTACTTCTTCAAGGCTTAATTTTAATTTAAAGCCTTCAAAAAAACAAAAAACAACAAAACAAACAGCAAATTAGTTTTTTAACAACGTTTATTAAACACTGGACAATGTTTCACTAATTATATACACAAATAAAAATACTTTACATTTAATATATTAAATATTTTTTGTACAATGGAGTAGTCTGGTGGAATGACAAAAAGAATTGATCCTAATTGGTCCTCGTGCATGCATTTGAAATGCTGATTGGCTCGCAGAAAGAGCCTTATAGAGCCGAGCTAGAGTTCAACTTTGTAGTTAAAAACTTTTTAGTTTTTAAATAAAGGGTCTTAAAACATTATGCAAATAAGTTGTCATTTAATAAGAGTATGTGAATAACTCAATTTTGACAAAAATTGATGCATTGTCCATTTTGCAGACAAGATTTCCAATTCATATACTGTAGATGTGTATACATGCCTGCCAGACAGATTTTAAGAGATGAACAGTCCACTTTGCATGTGATGGCTCACACAATGAAAGAATGTTTGGAAGAGATTAACATTTCACTGACAACCATAAGCTTTTAGTTTTGTGCGGTTAGTAATTGTTGAGGGTTGTGCTAACTGTTTTGTGCATGTGTGCCAAAACACATGTATCTCATTTTAGTTGTAAAAAAAATAGAAATTACCCGTTCAGGGATCTCAGCTTATTGTTCGATTTTAAAAAAGTAAGCTGAGGCCAAATGAGCCAAAGCAATTGAGAAAAACTAAAAATACTTCCTACCTGGCTCAGGTTCTTCCACAGTGACAGTGGAATCTGCTGGAGTTTCTAGGGCAGGATGTGAGACCCTACAGGTGACAACCGTCCCCGGTGGGTGTTTGTCTGGCAACAGCATGAGGTGAGAAGAGACAGAAAATGTTCCATCACTGTGCTGCCGATGACTGGAGAGCGAGGATTCTTTTGACAAAGAAACAGACTCTTCTGCAGATGGAGCCTGAGAAAACCACTCCACCTACAGGACAGCAGCACAGGCAAGTCAGGATACAAAACTAAAGCCCAGCTTCAAACTTACTCAACAAGACTACAGTATGGTTTTGGACTTGTCAGGCTGATTTTATGTGTATTCTTCTGTGAAAAAGTAGCTGACCTGCACATCCAGAGGGTAGTACCGATGGCAATGGCAGCTAAGTCTCTGAGGTGTCCTATCCGGAAATGTCAGCTTCTCCTCAGAAAGTGTGATGCTAGGTGGTTCTGTGTAAAAAAAAAAAAAAAGAAAGTGTGATATCATATCGTGATATCGTGTGATATCAAGCACAATCTTTGATTTATTACTCTGTAATGTAATGATTTTGAATACAATTTATTTCAGACATGAGCATATCTTTTCATATTACATGGGGATTTGTATTAAAACCAATTTGTTAGAATTTTTTGGTTTCTTTGTTCATTACATCTTCACCACTTACATTTGCTACTATTATTACTATTTTATCCATGACTCAGCTTTAGACCAAGCTTATATTAAACTATAAATATCCAGTGCTAATATAGTATGTATTACCCTTAAAATTGTGATAATCACACTGCAAAAAATATTTCAAGTCCAAGTATCCAAAAATTCTCAAACCAAGAAGCATTTTCTAGACCAGTAAAAATGGTTTTGTTATTAGGAATAAAGTCAAAATTAAGTGTGTTTCTTATTAAAAGAACAATATATAATCTGCCAGCAGGGTATAAGCAGTGGTGTAAAATAACTAATTACAAATACTCACTGCTGTAATTGAGTAGTTTTTCCTCAGGAATTGTAATTTACAGTACTATGTAGTTTTAAAAATGTGTACTTTTACTTTTACTTAAGTGCATTTTAAGTGCACTATCTGTACTTTTTCTCCACTACTTTCCTTCAACCAGCAGTAATTACTTTATTTTTTCCTGTCTATAGGGATTAGATAAATTAGTCCTGTGATTCCTGTCCAATCAAATCACACACAGAAGGTAATTTGCATCATAATGAACTACCTCAAGAAATGTGCGCTTTATAATTGCAGCAAACTGTTTGAAAGCATTTCAATTGTTCAAGAAGATATCCAAAATCTTTACACACATTGAGGAATGACGTCAACGTGACGTCAGATGGGGACGCTGCATTTAGTTTGGAAATAAAAATCAGGTTGACGTCCAACCTAAAAGCAACCAAATATGAACGTCTAATAATGTTACAGCTTGACGTGGTGTGAGATATATCCAGGTGCATGCCTGCAGAGCCACACACGTTTCAGGCACACACAAAATCTAGCGCACACAATCTAGACAAACCATATATGGTAACTAACTAACTCCTTAGGAGCGTTATCGCCACCTACTGTATTTCACAAATATGGTTACCCATGCTTACTTTATTCACATACACAAAGAAAACACAATAGACTATTTGTCTAATTGTAGGATAAAGTGTAATAAACTAATTCAGGATCTTGATATTGTCATATTTGGTTAAAATGTGTCACATTAAAATGAATTACAATAGTTTATTTAATATAGTTAAAAACTGATTTAAACTATAAACTATACGTATATATAATAAAAATAATAATAATAATAATTATTATTATTATTATTATTATTGACAGTTAGTTTGTTTGTATTGATAAATTTGTTGCAAATATAATTACCACAAATTACCAGTACTTTGGTTTAAAAACAATATATTACTATAAACTATAGTATTTAATGTGGGAAATCATTAATAAAACGTTATTAGAAAATTAAGCAAATAAATACTATTCAATCGCTTGAGTAAAATATAGTGTTATACATTTATTAAATGTAAAAAGATGTATTTTTACATATAAAGATGTATTATTGCCTATACATATTAACTTGCTATTATTTCCTTAATTATAAATGAATCCATTATATAAATTAAACATGTCCAATTTAGATCATTCAGCAAGACCAGCAAACAAGTATCTGCTATAGTGACTCTGTCAGATAAATAATGACTGATCATCTATGATGACTGATGGAAAACTGTTTAGTCTATTATATTGTATGGCGATCGGAAACAATGCTCCCCATTCACCCAGATCACAATATGTAAAACAGTACACACTATTATTTATTGTGTACAATATTTATTAACAATATATATAAATATATTGATGATGATGTCCGAGAAGACGTTAATAACATTAACATCCGTCGTAACCATACTGTGTATGGTTTGCCTAGATTATTTGCGCTGGATTGTGTGTGCCTGAAACGTGTGTGGTTCTGCGGGCTTGCAGCTGGATATTATTGCGTGGTGTGGATGTTACTGCTATGAAGTCTATTAGATGTAGGATTTTGGTTGCCATAACTGACGAATAAATGTCAGTATTTGACGTCATTGTGA
Source organism: Danio albolineatus (assembly GCA_903798035.1). Classification (NCBI taxonomy): domain Eukaryota; kingdom Metazoa; phylum Chordata; class Actinopteri; order Cypriniformes; family Danionidae; genus Danio; species Danio albolineatus. The sequence goes on from CAIGQQ010034625.1 coordinate 320,395, forward strand.
CGTTTTTCAGATTTTGGTTCGGTGTTGGATTTTGGTCATTTTCTAACTCAACCTAAAATTGACCAAATATCAATGTCATTATCGGACATCAAAATAACGTTATCCTTAGATGCTGGCTAGACATTGGATTTTTGTCACCTGACATAACAACCTAAATCTAGCCTAATATTAACATCTTATGACACTGTGTGCTTGCTGGGCAATAACTAAATGCACTACAGAATGTTACATTTACTAAAACATGCACAAACTACATGTAAATACATCAGCTTTTTACAACGTAATACTCACTACTCTTGAGTACTTTTGAAAGATACTTTTACTCTACTTGCGCTATATTTTAAGGCAGGTAATGGTACTTTTACTTGAGTATGATTTTTCAGTACTCTTTCCACTACTGGGTATAAGTAAAATGATCTAACCAGTTTATTTGGCTTACTCCACTGGCAGATTATTTTGATTGTTTTAAGGAAAAACATCTTAAAATCGACTTCATTCATTCATTTGTTTTTTTTCTATTAATTTTTAGATATTTGGACTAAAGAATCAAAAAATCAAATGCAGCTGGAAGGGTATCCGCTGTCTAAAACATGTGCTGGATAAGTTGGCGGTTCATTCCGCTGTGGCGACCTCAGAATAATAAAGGGAACAAGCCGAAAAGAAACGAATTAATAAATGAATATTTTCTAAGGGTTGCATGGTGGTGCAATGGGTAGCGCTGTCGCCTCAAAGCAAGAAGGTCACTTACTTAAATACTGTGTTTACTACTACAGCACCATATATCTTGTTGTATATGCATTTACAGTATCGTATATCTTTACTGTAAAATAAACTGTCATGATTCCAAAGAAATTTTAAATAACACACTGCATAACTGTCCTACAGTACAATACAGTTCATATTACAAGTAAATGCTTTGTAATTTACAAAAATCGTCAACATTGTGTGTTTTAGTGTTTAAGTCATGATAAAAAATATATAAGATTAAATGTGAAAAAATATTTCAATGCATTTGTGTTCCCTAACAAGACAAAAATTTTGTGTTGCCCTGAGGAACTTTGTGTCAGCTTGAAAATGAACTGAATGTTTTTTCTGACAATATTCATTCATTCATTTTATTTTCAGCTTAGTCCCTTTATTAATCAAGGAGTTGCCACAGCGGAATGAACCGCCAACTTATCCAGCATGTGTTTTATGCAGCGGATGCCCTTACAGCCGCAACCCATCACTGGGAAACACCCATACACTCTCATATACTATGGACAATTTAGCTTACCCAATTCACCTATACCACATGTCTTTGGAACACCGGGAACACCGGAGCACCTGGAGGAAACCCACACGAACATTGGGAGAACATGCAAACTCCACACAGAAATGCCAACTGTCCCAGCTGCAGCTCGAACCATTGACTTCTTCCTGTGAGGAGACAGCGCTAAGCACTGCACTGCTGACATCTCATTATTTCCAACAAAAATGTTTTGCTATTTTAAATAAATCAATTATTATGATTTTACAATCAACGTACCATGTAGACCTGATAAAAATGAGACAAGGAACATTTATGCAAATAATGCAGAATTACATGCAAAAGTATTAATTGTGTGTTTAGGATTGTAGGGTATTATTTAAACCAGGAATCATTTAAACCAAGGGACCCCTAAAATAAAAACTCCAGTGACTCGAGACCTTCACTGTGCTCAGAGGTGATTATAAGCATACAAATATTTAACACAAAAATAAAAACACCAATAGGAACTATATAAACACAAGATAACACAGTCTAACAACCATATAATTTTTACAGCCATTGTTCATTTGTTTAATTTAATATTAACCTCACTTAATGAAAATGCTCATCCTCCATGTTCAGTCATGTGCTTTATTTTTAACGTACGTGAGTGCCATAAAGGTGTCAGTTGTGCAGTAAAATCAATCTTCTGCATGTAACGCTATTGCTGTGACTTTAATCCAGGGTAATAACCACAGGGGTCGCTATCAAATAAAAAAAATAAATAAAAGGCTGATGGTTTTTTATTTGCATGTTGTTGTTTTTTATGTAACCATTAAATATTAAGTATATATTAAAAATATTACAAGTTTAAAATATTTTTTATCTTCTGTAGGTTATGGATAAAATATCATTCTAATAGCTAAATTAAATATATGAGATTTTTGGAAATGACCAAACTCATTGTTTTTGAAAACTACCGACTACATTAAAGCTGAAACACAACAGATCGTCACAAAACTAAATAAATAGAACTAATTAGATGAGTACAGGGGGCGCCATGGTGGCGTAGTGAGTAGCATGTTCGCCTCACAGCAAGAAGGTCGCTGGTTCGAGCCCCGGCTGGGTCAGTTGGCATTTCTGTGTGGAGTATGCATGTTCTCCCCGTGGTTGCGTGGGTTTCCTCCGGTGCTCCGGTTTCCCCCACAAGTCCAAAGACATGCGGTACAGGTGAATTGGGTAGGCTAAATTGTCCGTAGTGTGTGAATGTGTGTGTATGGATGTTTCCCAGAGATGGGTTGCGGCTGGAAGGGCATCCGCTGCATAAAAAATATGCTGGATAAATTGGCGGTTGATTCCGCTGTGGCGACCCCGGATTAATAAAGGGACTAAGCCGACAAGAAAATGAATGAATGAGATAATTACAGAATTCTCCTGTCCATGTGCCCATTGTTAGTCAACAAGTAAAATGAAGGAGAGATTAACAGTGCGTTAAAAAAGAAATAAGCAGCAGAAAGCTCTTTATACTGTATAGACGGTCAAAGTATCTCAGAAAGTTTTTGATCAGATTAAAAGTCTCACGTGTGATGTGAAGTTGTACGATCTGTTGAGTCTGAAATTCTCCAGAGCCGACGGTGCAGATGTATGTGCCTTCATCTGAGACCTTCAACGTTTTGAGAGTCAGAGATGCATTTCCATCCTTCACCAGAAGATCTGCTTCAGCGCTGGTTTCTTCCCGGTCCACAAATACTGGAGTGTATAGAAATTTTGACATTAGCATCCAAACAACATTCACCTTCGATTACAGAGTAATTCTCACCATCTGATCCTATTTCGGTCTCCATCTCTCTTGCTTTCATATCAAGAATTTTACGGCCATTTCCTCTGTGTTGTAGACGCCACTCCAGTGCCACATCCTGCCCAGGGGCCGACTCTTTTTGTCTAAAGCCACAGTCCAACATCACATTACCCCCAATTGATGCCACAATGGATGGTACACGAGAGTACACCACAAACACAACTGGGTGCAGAGGAAAGAGAAAGGGACGGGGTGTGGGGGGTGGGGGTGGTACACAAAACACAATGATCGATACCTCACACTGGCAACACTTTTTGGTCAAGATGCTGAAGACAGCTGAAACATTGGAATGAGACATTTCACAAGATGAAGACCTTTTTCTCAAGAGTAATCTATCAAATGAAATCACCACCAACATCTGACAAAGGGAGTTTTTGTGTTGATTTTGATGGAAACTTTTCTTTCAGTGTTAACAGTAACAGTACCAACAGTTAACACATTAACATTTCCAACATAGACTTGAGGTGTCTGACCACTTGGTCAGCTGGCCAGTCAGACCACTATGGTTTTTCAGAGTAGTAGAAACCACAACTCAATAAAAATTTTAAAGAAAGACTAGGTGCTGTCATAATGTAATATAGGTTAAGATATATATATATATATATATATATATATATATATATATATTAACATTCAAGCATGTTAAAAGTGCAATAGGTGATCTGCCAAAATGCAACCGGTTAGCATATTATCATTGGACGGCAGGGGAGGGATTTTGTTTCGAAGCCACGCCTCCTGAAATCGCGAACGCACGCACAGTGACACGACAGCAAACAACCCATTAGTTCATGTCATTTACCAGTTAGAATTGTAGTTAGTGCTTGGCAGGCGGCGTGCAGGAATTATTAAGCCATACTTACATGCTATTTCACAACGAATATTCAGAGTAGCAGTAACAGTGTAGGGAGGCTGTCACTGTTCAAAAATGAACCAATGTGAATATAAAAGCAGCTTCACCTCAGTAAAGCAGGCTAGGCGTAATAGCGCTATTTACTGATGTTTTGTTTTTAAACTAAATAAAAATCTACATTGTAAATGCTGTAAAAGAACCTTATGAAACTGAAAATAGTCACATCAATCTATTGCCGGAAGATTTCAGTGGCTGAACAACACTTGCATATAACCCATTCATAACAACACAATCTACATCAGCTTTGTTTTAAAACATAACAATACCTGTGTAACAGAAATACTTTAGCCATGGTGTTGTCCTTTCTCCAAATGTAACTCCAATATTGATTCAGGATTTTAAAAAGTTTCGATTCAGCTTTTGATTATACCGCGACCGTGACTGTCTCGTGTGCACGTGAACCTGCGGCGTGCATGTAGGCATGCACACGCTTATGGCAGATATGCATCAACAGAGGTGCGCAGAAGCCCAAATGTTGTTGACAGACAGTTTGGGCTACTTATTAAAATTATTGAAGATGTCAGTCTGACAATATTGATTGGATGAATTTCTTTTAGTTTTATGCCTTCCCCAGAATATAAAAATACATATAAATACATTTACATCATTTACTTAACCGTTACTATTGGAATGTGAAGAGACTTTTAATCAGCACTACAAAAAATGTTAATCTGATCTAGAAAATGATTTACAGGGTGGCACGAAAATGATGAGGAGTGGCAACAACTCATTGCATGTTTTTTGTAAATTCAATGAATGCTATACATATACATATACTGTGTTTAATAACTTTTGCTGTTTTGTAACTTGCATGCAACCACCTCAAGAGACAGAAACACCCAATCAATTTTATATTTACGACATAACAAGTAATATTTGTGTTCTTAAAAATCCTAACACAACATTGTAAATATGACAGTAATTCAATATCTAGATGTAATGATGTGATGATCATCGACTTCATTTGATCAAAATTAGTCAAATTAAAAGTCCATGTAAAAATAAAAAGTACAATGTTTGTTTTGCTAGCGCACAGTTATTCTTTAGGTGAACAATTAATCAATGTAAGTTAATTGCTTTAGTCATCTTCAATCACAGGTTTAGAGTGGCGGCCCTTATCTGTTGACGTCAAATTTACCAACACAGTCTCACTGCGATTTGTAACTTTTTGATTTAGTGGCTAATTCTTATCAATTTGTATGATCTCATTCATACAACCAATGAAGGTTGGGTATGGTGGTGGGTGCCACGCACCTTTTTAAAATCGTACATTTTCGCACAACTGAACAAATTAGCCACTAAACTGACAAAACGTAAAATACAGGTAGTTATGTTTCCTCGGGAGATCAGGCTGGTTTAACTGCTTCAGCCACAATATTCTTAACTACATCCACTTCCTGTTATTTAGCTACAGTATGAGGGAATAAAGTGCAAAAAGAAAGCCCGTCCACTCTCAATAATCAGTTGAAAGCACATCGACATACTGAAATAATAGTTTCAGCAACTTCTGGTTCAAGCAGACTTTAATAATAACACATGCATATGCTTCAGAGAAGAGCATATGTTTGTTTGCACGGTCATTGCCAAGGTTTGAAAATTAGGACATCTGGGATCCTCATTTTTATTGTACTGTATTATTGGCTACAAATAAAATTTTCCCCACAGTCCAAAGACATGCACTATAGGTGAATTAAATAAACTAAATTGGCCGCATTGTATGCGCGTGAATGAGTATGTATGGGTGTTTCCCAGCACTTGGTTGCAGCTGGAAGGGCATCTACAATGTAAAACATAGGCTGAATAAGTTGGCGGTTCATTCTGCTGTGGTGATCCCTGAAGGAAAATGAATAAATGTAAAGTTTTTTTTATGCAGCAATATGCTAATATTGTTGGTATAAACAAAAACATCTATCTGATGGAGAAGTAAATGCTGTGGCTGCATGATTCACTAAAACAAAGCAGTTCATTTCATCATTCAGAGTCATTTGTTCAGCCTGAACTTAGAATATTGTTATTAATAGGCAAGATTTCATTTCATTACATATGGATGTATGGTATTTTTATGTCTTTTCAATGATGCGACCCTGTTGTAAATTGGTTTGGGAGATTTCCTGTATGTTTAATACACTGGGTTACCAATACTAAGGGTATTATATGCCCCTGTTACACGCTCAATAAACAAATGAAGGACATTTTATAGTCTTTTTAAACAAAAATGGAAGCCTTTATGTACCAAGTAGCATATTACCTTCTGTCAGCAACATTGCTGATTGGCTGAGAGGCAGGTTCAGTTTACTCTGCATAAGTGGTTGCGTGTCAGATTGTGTGGTCTCACTGTGAAGGGTCTGTAGCACCAGAGTGAGGCTAATGCCTCCACCTTCCAACTGAATTGAGCCAATAAAATGAGCGGGTAGGGAATCCACATCAGCTCCACGAGGAACGTAACGACTGATCTCACAAACCACTTCCTGTTCATTACAGTCAGCGTGAAGAAGCAAGTCTGCGTTGGGGATCTGAATGGATGGTACTGTGGGGTTAGAAATCATTGTAATCATTTTTATTTACAAATGAAAATATATATATTTCTAACTGAGACATATGAAGTTGTTGACTTTTGGTACAGTGCACTTACACATCAACTCAAAGATTAGATCCTCAGGATTAGGGGTCTCAGGAGGGTTGTAGGGGGTCACAAGCTCTGGTGACAGGTCTTCGTTCCCAACAAGATCCCTGAAAACCAGAGTGGCGGGAGTGCGCTTGAACATTGCCCCTCCCATCATGCCCTCCATCCCTCCCCCTTCCTCGATCAAAGAGCAGGACAAAACCACATCAGCACCATCCAGCCCTGTGACGACAGTAGTACGTTTACCACAACAGCAGGAGGAGCCAAAGCTACCAAAGTCAGACTATTGAAAACAAAACCGAAAGCAAATCTAATTTGATCCTTTTAACTACGTAAAATAGAAAGTTAATTTGACATTATTTCGTATCAAATCTATCTATGTATTTTTATTAGCAGCACGACCGAAAACAATACAGGAACAACGAATAAATATCAAGAGCTCACCATAAACCAACGAAAGGAAGACAAGTAGCGTTAACATCACCGAGCAGCTGCTGACAAGATAACTAATAGTTTTGCTGGATGTCGCTTACTATATACATATACTAACTGAACAAACATGCATTTTATTCGGAGACATGAAGCGGCTATGCCAACGTCGAAACCGAACAGAGATGCTTTCTGAAGGTGCTGATAGCCTGCACTTTCACTTTTGATCACAGTTCTTCCTCATTGGCAGATTCAAAATAAAAGTAAGTATTGTTTTGTCACGTTGTAAATAGAGGTGTTTTTTGTTCATTATAAATTTTAATTTTGATTTCATTTGTGTGTTTTTTATTCTCCCAAATCAAACGGTTGTTAAAGAATTTAGTGATCCTATTGTACAGTACAACACACAAACCACTGTATGTCACAATTTATTACAAGTCAGCAGTGTAGTATGGTTACCATATTACCATTTATATATCTTAAAACAATGTTAAAAACCCTAATAAAGTGGCCAGTGATTCTTCAATAGTCTAATATGCACCTTTATCTTCATATTATTTCATAAATTGTCATTTAGATTCTTTTAAAGCACTTTCTTAATGCACCTTGTTCATTTTGTAAAGTTGACTAGAATACCCATATGAAACCAGGAGTAGTTTGTTGTTGTCAAGCTCTGGGTTATAGTATTTGACCTACAAGTTTCTCCGAAAACACCAGTAACCAGTTTGGGAACTTGTCAAATGCAGCGTCATATTTATATTGTTTGTTACTGGGGAGCACCAGCAAAGCACTATAGCAGAAATCCGAGAGAATCAGCAGTTACGAGGCAAAAATCTAGAAAGTTCCCGCAGGGTTGAAGACCAAACACAGAATGAGATAAAGACACCCGGGCCTCTATAATTATACAGAAACACACCTAAAGCCTGGGAAACAAAAATGAGTCAAAGAAAAGGGTGTGTTTGCATATTAAAATGTAAGAAGATTAGTCTTTAATTTGCCTCTTCTGTCTAATGTGTCTATATATTCAATTTGTGTTTTTCTACTTTTGCTTCAGATTTTGCGACATGTAATCAAATGTAAATTGATCGATTGAAAATGTAAACCAAATGAAAATGTTACATGTAATCAAATTTATGTATCAAATGAAAACCTGTGAATGTGAGAGCGCGAAGATACTCTGGATTTTTTTATTTACACTGAAAATAAACCATGAATAAAACCATAAAATATGCACAAATGTTTTTTTTTTTTAAATATATGGGACGTTCTAGAAACATACATTTTCCCTTCTATTAAAAAACATGGCAGGGCCTGACTTAAGCTTGCCGTCCTCAAAAAAATCATAAAAAACAAGCATAAAATCTTACAATTCAATAATAGAATGCATGCTTATTCATTGTCAGCTTCTTGTCTGCTAAATGTTGTCACTTTAGAGTTAAAGCCTTAAACGTGTATTGCACACATTGTATGTTAAATTCAATGCAAATGTGACAGAACTGACAGAAACATGGGGACAATTGTAAATGTATTTGTATTATAGTATTTTCATTCATTCATTCATTTTCTTTTCAGTTTAATCCCTTAAAAAGAGGTCACCACGGGGGAATGAACCACCAAATTATCCAGCATATGTTTTACACAGCGGATGCCCTTACAGCCACAACCCATGACTGGGATACACCCATACACACTTAGTCACACACATACACTACGGCCAATTTAGCCAAGTCTTTGGACTTGTGGGTGAAACCAGAGCACCTGGAGGAATCCCACGCCAACATGGGAAGAACATGCAAACACCACACAGAAATGCCAACTGACTGAACCAGCGACCTTCTTGCTGCTGTGAGGCAATTGTGCTACCCACTGCGCCACCGAGAGGCCCATTTTGTTGTATTTATTTGTAGAATTTATTTATAATTTCTTGTTTTTAATCAGTTGATAACAACTTAAAATTTCTGAAGTTTTTTTTTTTTTTAAATATAACTGTTTTTAGCATAACTAAAGTATTACAGCCGTAAATTCAATCAGGCTGAGGACAATGACTGAGTTTGCAAAGTGTTTTTAATAAAGAAAAAAAACTGAGAACCAAATGAATGACATATTTCTTTACAGAACAACTCACAGAAATAAACCATCAGTCCATTTTAGAAATTTTTGGGATGAAATACTTTTTATTCACTGTATTTATGTTTTTATTTCAGGGACAGATGATGAGCGTTTCTGGTAGAATGTGTCATGTATTATACTCAAATACATTACAGAAGGACATAAGTAAAAGTAATCCAGTTAATGTGAATGATAAAATGATTCTTTAGAAGTAAAAAGGTTATTCAGAAATCATTCTGATATGATGAACTGGTGCTCAAAAAAGATTACTAATAATATCAGTCTTGAAGGGTGTCACGGTGGTGCAGTGGGTAGCATGATCGCCTCACAGCAAGAAAGTCACTGGTTCGAGCATCGGCTGGGTTAATTGGCATTTCTGTGTGGGACTAATAATTCAGGGGGGCTAATAATTCTGACTTCAACTGTATCTGGTTTGCACCTATATATTTATATATTGTGAGTTTATGTCACACACTAGGTAAATGTCTCATAGTGGGCAATGTCATATGATGTCACATCTACTCCACCAACCCAATGCAATGCTTCATTTCGCAAGAGATGTAAGGCATCTTGTAATTTGTGTGTGCAGTTCTTGGATTTTTGTGTGCCGGTTTGAAAAAAAGGTTTTATGTAAGCAGTTGAAAAAAATGTAATAAGAAGCAAATTAGGAGTTTTCTTTGGGCAAAAGTCATAGTTAATGGTTATATTACCCGAGAGAAATTCTGGCATTTAATCACCCTTGATTTGTTCGAAAGGAGTTTGACATTTTTCCTGTTTAACACAAAAGAAGATATTTTGAAGAATGTTGGAAACCTGTAACCATTGACTTTCGTAGCATTTGTGGTAACACATTTTTTTTTGGGATCTTCATAAGACTGTCCTGACACCTTTAAGATCATGACATGACATTGTATGCATGCTTGTGAGAACTTTAAGTGTCATCTGCTCCGTTGTTTTAAATGCAAAAGGGACAATGTTTTTGACAACCAGACATCATCAAGAGAACAAAACCAGTGAGTGTCTGTGTCATGACATAACCAAGACAACATAACTTCTCATTAAAAACAATTGTCATGAGTTTATTATAATTTGTGTAATGAATATTTTTATGACCGCTTTGTCAGTGGAACAAACTGAATATTATCATTGAAACCTCGTATTAAAAGTATCCATTCATTTTCTTTTTTCAGCTTAGTCCCTTTATTAATCTGGGGTCGCCACAGCGGAATAAACCGCCAACTTATCCAGCATTTGTTTTATGCAGCGGATGCCCTTCCGGCCGCAACCAATCTCTGGGAAACATCCACACACACTCATTCACACACTACGGAAAATTTAGCCTACCCAATTCACCTATACCACGCCTTTGGACTGTGGGGGAAACCAGGGCACCCAGAGAAAACCCACGTGAACACGGGGAGAACATGCAAACTCCACACAGAAATGCCAACTGACCCATTATAATAATAATTTATGAGTTAGAATTATTCATTCATTCATTTTGTTTTCAGCTTAGTCCCTTTATTAATCTGGGGTCGCCACAGAAGAATGAATCGGCAACTTATCCAGCATATGTTTTACGCAGTGGATGCCCTTCCGGCTGCAACCCATCACTGGGAAACACCCATACACACTCATTTACACACATACACTACGGACAATTTAGCTCACCTATACCACGTCTTTGACACAGGGAGAACATGCAAACTCCACACAGAAATGCTAACTGACCCAGCTGAGGCTCGAACCAGCCACCTTCGAGCTGTGAGGCGGCAGCGCTACCCACTGCGCCACCACGCTGCCCCAGTTAGAATTACCTTATGACAATCATGTTCATGAAAGATTTAAGTTATGTTGTCTTGATAGTGTCAATTTGTCATGACAGACCTTTTGTCTTGACTGAGCTAATGACACTTAATGACAGTTGTCATATGATGCGTCACATCATGATTACATGATACATTTCATGACTTGCCACATTTGTTTTCCTACTACAGATGTCAATATTTACAGGTTTTCAATATTATATCTTTTATGTTGAACAGGGGGTGGTGCAGTGGCACAGTGGGTAGTGATGTCGCCTCACAACAAGAAGGTCGCTGTTTCAAGCTTCGACTGGGTAAGTTGGCATTTTTGAGTTTGCATGTTTTCCCCGTGTTCACGTGGGTTTCCACCGCGTGCTCCGGTTTCCTCCCACAAGTCCAAAAACGTGCTATAGGTGAATTGGGTAAGCTAAATTGTGTGTATGTGTGTGAATGAGTGTGTGTGGGTGCTTTCCAGTGATGGGTTGCAGCTGGAAGGGTATCTGTAAAACATATGCTGGATAAGTTGGTGGTTCATTCTGCTGTGGCGACCCCTATTAATAAAATAAGTTGATGGTGAGTAACTTTTCCTTTTTTTCTGTCGCTTAAATGACACAAACTGACACTTTTGGCAAATTAAATGCTTCCTTGGTGAACAAAAGTATTATTTGCTTTTTAAAATACATATTTCAAAAGATTAAATTAATTGTGATGAACATCTGCTTGTCACGATCACCAGCAATCCAGGCTTGCAGAACGCAGTTAAATATGCACCATCAGCCAGAAAACAATTTTGTCATTTTATGAACTACAAATTCTGTCATGCACAACCCACACACATCTGTTCAGGATCTCTGATGATTGCACACATACAGCTGGTAGCTCATCTAAGGCTGATTACACAGACTATATATACTAGTGATGCGCGGATGTTGGTTATGTCGGTGGGTACTGCAGATTATCCGCGGGTCGGGTAATAAAAAAAATGCATTATGATTAATTGCAGGTGAGTTGCGGGTGGATGAGTTTAATTATTAATGATTTGTATTATTTTAACACATTTGTTAAAGCAGAAACGGAAACTTATAGGGAGAATTTAAAACAAAACAAAAGCAAGGAAAGAAGCGTGCTGTCTGCGAGCATTTTACGAGGTTGAATCAAGTGCTGGGTACGTAATAGGCTATGCAATGGCTGAAATCGCTTTATATACCTCAAATATGAAACATCATGTGTGTGCTTAATCAAAAGACTGGTCAAGTCAAAGTCAGACAAGCACTTTAAGTTCTTACATTCAACAGGACAGCAAACAATACCACTGGAAGTTGCATGGATGCATGTGTGGACCTGTGCTGTCTTGATATACAGTACGCCCCTTCCATGTTGTCTCTGGCAAGGGATGCGCAGATTAGCTCACAAAATCCGCTGTTAATAACGAACGATCCACGCTGACCTATTATCATGCTTAAACAAAGAATTAGAATTATTAAAGTGACAGTCGAGTTCGAGGATATATATATATATCAGATAAAATTATATGTGCAGGCAGGTGGCGGTAGGATTGAAGCCGCGGATTCAGGTGACATTTCAGCTGATCCACACATCTCTAATATATACTGCGCATATTCTCACACACAGTGCTGAGTCTGGTTATACTGTAGCATTACAAAGTGTTTCCGTTGTTTGTTTTTCCTTACTGTGTTTCCTGACCCTCGCCTTGTTTATTGTTTATCCTGCCAACAGCCTATAATGATCATTCACCTGTTTCTTGACCACACCTTTTGGATTACCTGTATGTACCCAGGTACCCCTGATGATTCTTAATAAAACTGCACTTGGATCCTCAACTCTTTTGTCCTCGACCGCACTGTTACACTGCTCTTCTTCTTACTCCAGATTTTGTGAAATGAAAGTGAATGTAAGACAGGTAAGATACACTGAACTGGTTTATTTAACTGAAATAAAAAAAACAACATAAAAATATGTACATGGTTTAAAAAGACTTCAAAACATCAACATACAACAGAATGAGGAATGTGTACAGTGAATGAGTAACTATACAGTCATTCCATGCATCATATGAGAGTCAAATAATAAAGATAGGTTTAATATGTAAATACCATCTGAGTATTAATAAAGAAAAAGACTGAATGGACACACAGTCAGGATTTTATGGGATGGCTTCACATCACAAAGAAAAAAAAAACTGCATAAAACTTGACTGACATATTATAGTGCTTTAAAGAGGAGTTTCTGATTTTGTGTAGTCCATCGCAATGTTTATTTAAACAAGTTAATTAGTACCAGCAGATCCACTGAAGTGCATTCCCAGTCAGACACTTCTGGAAGCATTTTCCTCTTCTAATGCAGCGCCTACAATAAAATCACTGATGCACAGAATGACTTGTGTACTGCTGCAGGGTCCCAAGTCGTCCAAGCTGAACCACTAACCATTAAATTTCAGTAAGAGTGACCCGGAAACAGTCCGCATGGTTGTCAATGGCCAGAATAAAAGTGTCCTCATTGCAGTAGTGCTCGATGATGTTGTCATCCATGTTGACCAGGATACTAGTGGTCACATGAAGGCAAAATTTAATAACACTTTTCCATCAGGAAAATTAAACCAAACGGACACAAATTTATTTTACAACTCACCCTTTCTTGCTTTTCTTATAGATTTTAGTCATCTTCTCCACAGGAACAGAATATTTTCCTGATATCTAACAGAGAAAGCGAGAGAAAACATATCAAGTAAAAGGCAGATTATTTCAGTCTCTTATATTCAACGGAAAGAAATTTGATCTACTAATGAATGCAGTGTACATTAATAATGATACATAATCACTTATGCCTGCAAAAGTGCGGTATTTAAGCTTTTTACTCCACAGCCACATATAGAGTGCAAGAACTATGACGTCACCTTGTAGGTTAATCGGCTGCTAGCATAAAACTGGTTCCCTCAATAAAATCTCTATAGGATTTTCCCATAGGCTTTTCGAAGATTGCAAATAATAAGATCCTGTGTTCAAACACTGTTCATTACACCTACACATTTTGTCCAGCCGGATAATCTTCACACGTAAATACAACTTTTAGCACTTTTGGATCTTAAATGCAAACACAAGATTTGAAAAGCTAACATTAGACTATAAACGGACTACATTGCCTTTGGGGAGCTGCACCTATAATCTAAATAAAATAATTACATCTTTTATTATTTAATGAGTGTAATTTGCACTGGACAATGTACTTACAGCTTCAAGTAAACTTTTCAGCGTTGGAGACCTCAGCATCAGTGCATCAAATACCTCATCAGCTTCTCTCCTTACGTACAGCAGGACTGCAGAAACATCATGTTCAGATATGCGTGTGAATGTGTATCAGTCAGCACTGATAATTATAAAATAATGGACATGGTTTGTTGATGGTTAAATTTGACACTTGTGCAGTAGTTCATACCTTTCCTCTCCTCTCTGCTGTATTTGGCAGGTGGAGAATCAGCCTCTGATGACCCAAATGGTCTCTTCACAGCCCCCCTGAATGACAAATAGATAAACCCATGCATAAATTACAGTAATGCTTTTCAAGGCTACATTTACTCTACAAAAAAATACACTGCCGGTCACAAGTTTGGGGTCAGTTTTTTAAAGAAAATGATTCTGTTTATCAAGGTGACATTTATTGAATGTAAAGCAAATTGTTAAATAATATATTTTTTAAATAAGGGATTTTGTATTGTATGTAGTATGAAATTAAATTATTACTCCAGTCATCATTGCTTTTATGACTATTACCATTAATCATAACATTATTATTATTATTATTATTAATAATAATTAATAATAATAATAATAATAACAACAACAACAACAACAACAACAACAACAATAATGATGAATATTAAAGTGATTTCTGAAGGACCATGTAACTGAAGACTAAAGCAATGAAGCTGAAAATTCATCTTGAAAATCACTGGAATCAGTGATTAAATTAAATTATAAACTACTTTTGAACAGTTCTTTTATAGTGCAATAACATTTCACAATTTTACATCCTGTACTATATTTTTGATGAAACAAATGCAGCCCTGGTAAGCAGGATAAGCTTATTTTAAAACATTTAAACATCCTACTGACCCCAAATATTTGACTAATAGTGTAAATCATGATGCACTTAGACATTGGCTTGCCAAGACTTGATATTAGAAAAAAAAGCTATCATTTTATAGACATAAACCATATCACAAATCGGAGTAGTAGAAAATGATCATGGCCAGAATGTGGCCAGAAATGAATAGATGGCTGATAACAAAAACAAACAAAAAAAAACACTTTGTTGAAGGTTAAATTCAACAGTGTTATTAAATTGTTAGTGATTTTAGAATGATTTTATTGGGCTTTTTTTCATTCTGTATTAAAAACAAACTAATTGTATTTTTTTAGGTCTGTTGTTTTTGTTGAATATACTGTTTTATCAGGCGTCTGTTCTTTGTACCTCACTTAAATGATCTAAGATGATTTGGCAGATCTTGGATCTGTTAATATTGATAACAGATCTCTGGCTAATTTGGTTCTTCACACAAGTTCGTGGATCAGAATAAAATGTCTGGATAAACTGATCTGAGATCGCTGTGTGTGTTGTGAAGGACAGATCTATCGATCCTCGAAATCATGAACAGCAATGCAACAAATAGCACAGTAGCATAATGACATCATTCATTCATTTTCTTTTTGGCTTAGTCTCCTTATTAATCCGGGGTCGCCACAGCGGAATGATCCGCAAATTTATCCAGCATATTTTTACGCAGCGGATGTCCTTCCAGCCGCAACCCATCTCTGGGAAACATCCACACACACTCATTCACACTCATACACTACGGACAATTTAGCCTACCCAATTCACCTGTACCGCAGGTCTTTGGACTTGTGGGGGAAACCGGAGCACCCGGAGGAAACCCACGCAACCACGGGGAGAACATGCAAACTCCACACAGAAAGGCCAACTGACCCAGCCGAGGCTCGAACCAGCTGTGAGGCGAACGTGCTACCCACTAGGCCACCGTGGCGCCATAATGACATCATCTGATTAATATTCAATTATCCATGTGAATAGTTAAATATATACGCAAAAACTTTCCACTTACACGTGTATTATAGCAGGCCTAATAAAATTTCGTAATAAACGGCTTTTTTAATTAATTTACACTTTAAAAAGGCATTTTGATAAAGGTAAAAGTGTCTGCAACTTTTGCGAAGCATCAAATCACCGCCATATTAGAGGTCCAAACGTGTGCAAGACTGCATAAATTATTATTACTTTTCTTAAAAAAAAAAAAGAAAAGAAAGAGAATATTGGCCTTGTCAATTATCATACAAAAATTGTACTAAAGCTGGGTCAATACCTTATAATAGTATGCATTTGTATCTAAAAGTGCAAACCTGCTCCTGAGCAGGTTTGAGCTACCAGACCTGTTGCTATGACAACAACTCGCGGACGAGTTTTGAAGAAAGAAACAATCCTGGATCATGCCAAACCGCCAATAACCAAATCCTGCTAATTGAGTAATCCACATATAAAGAACGAACCCCTGTTCTGGTAAATAACAATTATTATTATTATTATTTTTATCAGTTCTATGAAATTTTGCACCTTTAAAAAAACCACATACACAAAAATAGGTATTATTTCAAACAATAATAACCTTGAAGTAGTCTATTATTTTTACATAGCTGTAGTGTGATATGATGACAAAGAGAAACATAAAATAGAGAAAACAGGCAAGGACCACAAAACACACATTCCACTGACAATTTTAGTGTTGTAAATCCTGTATAAAACCCTGTATAATCAAGAATATTTACAGCAATCAAACTGACCCATCATTCTCCATTTCTTCAACACCAAAACTGAACACCTGTACACAAACAGATTGCAAAACATTAGAGACTACACATACAGGACGCTACAAAATAATGCTCTCATAATATCCTTTAACTTCATTTTCATGATTACTAAGAGACTACACCCCAGTAATAATGACAGATCATTAGACAATTTCAGAATGATTTCATGAACTGCGCTCATCCTCTTCCTCACCTGGCCGGCTCTCTGGAGATTGTTCAAATGGACATCGGGGATAAAGAGCACAGGCTGGGACTCCAAGTCTGTCATAGCTTTGAAAAGCGTAATGTCTGGCCTCTTTGGAGGTAAACTGGCAAAATTTCCTCTCTTACCTAAGAACATCAAAATCAGACGGCCAGTGTAGAGAAATGCATATACTCTATTATTCTGATTCATCACAAAATAATATAAGAATATTCTCTGTAAATGAAAGTATGATTGACAAAACTCTTACCATCCTGACCGTGCCCACCAACTGTCTGACCTTTAACCTTCTTCCGGAGTTGCTTTTTCTCTTCATCACGTATTTTTCGCTCAGCTCCCTGTACAGAAGAGAAGTTTGTGTGATCTTGACGGGGCAGTTCAACCAAAAAATGTAAAATTCTGTTATCATTTGCTCAACCTTAACTTGTCGCAAACCTGTTTGACTCTCTTTTTTTCTGTTCAAGACAAATTAAATTATTTAAAAAATGTTAAAAAACCTGTAACCATTGACCACCATAGTATTTGTACTGTGGAAATCAATGGTCAAAACATTTTTCAAAATATCATCTCTTTTCATCTCTTCATTTCTTTTGTGTTCAACAGAAGAAGGAAACTCATAAAGACTTGGAACCACTTGAGGTTAGAAGGGACAGTTTGGCCCGAAATACCATTTACTCAACCTCAAATGGTGCCAAACCTTGGTTCACAAGTTTCATTTTAAAGGTAATGCTAAGGGTATTAGCTAGTAAATAAAATATATATTTTTCAAAAATGTCGTTTTATACAATTCTTTAGTTTTTAACAAGGTTGATTTTCTTTTGCGTCAAAACCTCTAAATCCACCTATTTGGACAAAACAGTGTAATTAATTGAAATTCACTAAAGATGCAATTAGAAATTATTTAACCAAACATAAAACACATTAAACAAACCACCTAAAACTAAAAATACATAAATATGTCAAGTGGCGGTTCATTCCGCTGTGATAAACCAGGGAAAAGCAGAAGCAAAATGACTGAATGAAATCTGCCAAGTAAGTGCATTAATTGTTAACATTAAAATGGACATTAATTAAATCTTAACAATCTGTTGTCGTTTCTGATATTTGGGATTTAGATTTAATATAAGTAGAGCAATGTAAACATTTCAAACATTGTAATAAACTTGTTAGATTCAAATAATGTAGTGTGAAAACACTGTGTTTCCCAGAGATGGGTTGCAGTTGAATGGGCATCCGCTGCATAACACATATGCTGTATAAGTTGGTGGTTTATTCCGCTGTGGCGACCCCAGATTAATATAGGGACATAGCCAAAAAGCAAATGAATGAATGAAAAACATTGTGAAACATCAATATCTGTGCATTGTCCAATAATATAAATAGCTTACAAAAGTTTTAATATGAAGTAATATAAAAAATGTAGAGTTTTATACATTTTATTTATATTTTTAAAAACAGCTTACATTAGCAAATAAAACATAAGGTCTACTGGGCAAAAAGGGGATGTCTCTCAGACAATTTTAGAAGCTGTCATTCAGTCATTCATTCTCACCATACTCAAGGTCTTGTTTATCCTCACAGTATCCATGTGGAATAAAAGAACGGAAACTTAACTTCTTTCATAAAGCGTAGTTGATGTTTAATGTAAAGTAAATCGGACTCATTCAAAGTACGTGCAAAAGCACTTTATATATATATATATATATATATATATATATATATATATATATATAT
>CAIGQQ010034625.1:339592-378662 GCA_903798035.1 Danio albolineatus
AAAAAAAAAAAAAAAAAAAAAAAAAAAATATATATATATATATAAAATCATCACCATCATCATCATCACCATTATTGCGAAATAAACGACTGACCATACTCTTATCCCACATCCCTAATTATTATTAGTTATAGATTTTGAATAGCCACAGGTATGAATGACTCCGTTGGGGTTCTGTAGTGGATTTTGGTGGTCTCAATTGCTGACTGAATGTGTTTTTATATGACATCAATGTTGCATGAAGGGGTGTTATTTATTTTTTAAGCATATTGAGAATTTTTTTTTTTCTCAGACACTTCAACCAGACTCCAGCTCTACTCCAATCACAGAGATCACTTTTCTGATATAAAAAGGCATGTAAATGTTTGCAGTCCAATTTCAGAAACGCACGCACACAGATTTTTCAGAGATTAAGACATCTTCTATTGGGTCTTCCACTTGATGTTACAACGACACATCAGGCTACTTCAAAAGGCCAATTTTAAAAGACAAATATTGACCATGAGACTGGGTGGACCTCCACCCTTAAGTACGCACTTAAAGTAAGCTTGTTAAGTAAAAAGCTTCTGATGGTGAAAAGGATGCTGTGGGGAAGAGCTGACTGGCTGTTTCCAAACATCAGGTAGTCCTGCAACAAACTCCACATTCAAGTGAAATTCGGAAAACTCAAAAGACTCACCTTAGCCTCCTCATTGACATCCCAAGTGAAGGACACTGCATTATAAGCGATTTCCTCGATGTTGCCAATGGTATTGAAACTCTCTTTATAGTCAGCTGAGGGGTGAAAGGGGGAAACATGATATTAGCTCCTGTCTGTTAAAAATAACAACAATTAAGACAAAAAACAGATGTGGTATTGTTTGAGATTTTATTGTATTTATTTTGGATTGTTTATAATAAAAAAATGAAATGCAGTTACAGCTAGTCGAAGAGATAGTTCCACTGAAATGTCAAATACTGCCATCATTTACCATACTTGATCCAAACCTGCTTGAGTTTCTTTCTTCTGTTGACACATAAGACATTTTGACGAAAGCAAGAAACCTGTAATTGAATTCCATAGTATTTGTATTTCCTACTATAAAAAAATCTATTACAGGTTCCCAGCTTTCTTTAAAATATCTTTTACACGGGCTTTTAAAATAAATTTATTCTTAGACTGAAGAAAGAAACATTATAAATGGTTTAGATCCACATCCCTTTATGTTTGATCATTGTTTTCAAGTTACTAATCAAGTTTAGGACTTTATTTTTTCACTCAAAAGTATGGATTTCCATTAAATATAGCCCATTAAACATAGCCCTTTATATATGCTCTTTGAAAGATTTTACAAATGAAGCTAGAAACAAGAGTGTTATTTTAAGACTATAGCACTTTGAAATGATCACGCAGATAATACTAGTTGTGAAAATTCCCCCCCCATTGTATATTCAAACACCATTAAGACAAGAAAAATGTCAAATCTGCATTTAATATGCAAAGCTGCAAACAAATTTGAGCACTTCAGGTTATATTCAGTCATTTAAAACACACACACATTCTGACCTCAATGGCAGGCATTCTATTACACGCTTCATGTCTATGACATGGTACCTGCCTGCTGTGTAAATACAACACTGTTCAAATGTATGGCAGATGTTACTCAAGCCCTCCGTTTACAAAGGAGCAGGACCCTTTCCCAAGCCCCCGTTTGTCTGAGGATTCAGTCTCCCTCCCAACGGTTAACGCTCCTATTCAAATCCTGATCTTCAGCCTCAGGCACTATGAAAAATCCCTGGATACTGTTATTCAAATCAGGACAACATCAGCATCAGCAGATCAGGTTTCTATCTTCCAGAATCATGCCCAAACCATGTCAGTCTGCCAGATGCCACTGAGAAGACCATCACGATGCCCCCCAGGTGTCAACCCCGCACCCCGCCCCTTTTAACCTGACCCTCCCATTGTCCTTACGTTTCCCAGCTGGGAGTTATGATGGAAGACTTTGCCCAAAGCGTTGTACTAAAGTTCCAGACCCCTTTTTTTTGGATACACCTCAAAAAAGTGAATGAGGAAATGGGAAAATAAATGACGAACAAAAGAGGAGACTGCCATTATCTGGTATCCTAGGAATACAGACGCGTAAATTGAAAGAACAACAAAAAAACAGACAGCACATGTAAACTCTAAAAAGGAGCAGTATTATTCTAAAGGTATAGCTGTATACATACATTCAGTCATTTAAAAAAGAATAGGAATTTCTATTGATAATTATGAATAATTAAAATAATATACACTGTGACCCCGGATCCCAAAACCAGTCCAAAAGTGTAAATTTTTGGAAATTGAGATTTATATCTTGCTTAAAAGTTTAACAAAAAAAGATTTCCATTGATATATTGATAGTTAGAATTGGGTAATATTTGATTAAGATACAACAATTTTATCATCTGTAATCTGAGAGTTGCTCAAATTTTATTCTCGCAAAAGCATATTACTAATTAAGTTTGGATAGGTTAACAAAATGATTTTTTTCTTACAGAATATATCAACGTTTGAGTGATATTAATTAAAATTCAACCTTGAGTGTCTTCGCCTTTATTGCTTCAGGATCAATAAATAATATTTAGTTTTGATTTTAGAATCTATCAGTAAAATTAGAAATTGCCTATAATAAACTAAGATTAATATATGCTTTAAAATTATATTTTACTGTTAGTTAATATATTTTAGAATTCTTTTAAATATTAAAAGGAACTGTTCACCCAAAATGAAAATTTACTCACTATTTACTCACACTCAAATGGTTCCAAACCTCTATGAGATTCTTTTTTAGGTTTTAACACAAAATAAGATATTGTGAAGTAAGCTGGAAACTTGTAAACATTGACTTCCATTGTTGGAAAACAAATACTATGGAATTCAACGGTTACCCATTTCCAACATTCCTCAAAATGTTTTCCTTTGTGTTTAACAGAAAAAAAAAGAGCAAAATGATGATGACAGAATTTTTTGTTTTGGGTGAATTGTCCCTTTAAGTATTTTTTAAGTAACTGTAATTTGATTTAAGAATTAATCTGTAAAATATTTGTACTGGAAAAAGTTTTAAACTTGGCACTAGACGGATATTTGCATCATCTTGTGTCTAACACAGCTACAGTAAAACCTTAATGCTCTAAAATACAAAGTCCAAATTAAAAGAAATTATTTATATATTATATATATTAAAACCACCACCACCGAATGACCCCGTTAATGACCCCGAAGCTACATGCATTTAAAATAAAAATCCCACCTATGTCAAGGACTCTCTGTTTGGCAGTGTGTTGACGGGTGTGCCAGTAGTTCCAGTGTTTCAACTGCTCATCTCGACACTTCTCCTGTCCAAACACCACCATCACTACAGTCTGGGAGAGAGAGATTTGCAGAATAACGATTATTGGTCTTTAATGTGAAGTTGATAGTGGTTGTCATGGTAATCAAAACTTACCCGCACTTTACTGATGGGATGACGAAGGCCCTTGTTGGCCCCGGTCTCACTGAGAGTGATGCCATAGAACTGACCCTTGTTCAGATAGACCATCGGCCCATCGACAGCCTTCTCGCGAACGGAGCGGCTTGCTTCAATATTATACTGGAACATGTCTCTAGGAGAGCATGAGAAAAGAGTTGTGTGAATGAAAATCACAATCAAAACAAACAAAAAAAATGTTGAATCAAATTTTTCATAGTGGTAAAAAAAAAACATGGCCGAACATGGCTAAAACATCTGACTTTATGCTACACGTTCTTCATCAGGAAAACGGAATATTGAAGAAAAAAGAAGTTTGGGCACCTCTGGTATAGGGTCTAATTGGAATTTTTGCAAGACCTTGTATTTTTCTCTTAATCTACGCCATATTTCCAGTGGATACCTATACTTTTTGAATATTTATATAAAAAATTAAAATTAATTAAATAAAAAAATAGGAATAAGAAGATTGTACAATATTATATAATGCACTGTTGTTTGGTTTTAACATACTGTATACACAACTAAAATTACAATTTAATAATGCAATGCTAACGATAATTTGTGTTGTCTAAATGTTGCATTTATATTTGAAAGAAACAATAATCAAAGAGGTTTAGTTTTTTGATCTACTGAGATCAGTTAAGGGTCGCAGTACTAAATTCTAAAGAAATGATCAAATCTAGATGTTTTTTAATACCATCAAATATTTCATATACTGATAAGAAGGATGTGGTCAGTAAGTTTAAAAACATAATTATAACAACATTACTTACAACCTTGCTTGTTCATGTGTGAAATCTTCAGCCGCAGGCGTAGTAGGCACCCTGTACCTCTAAAAACAGTAAACATGACACAAAAGTCCATTTAAAAAAAACATTATAAACTATACATACAAGTTATTATCTACATGTTATGTCATAAAGCTCACCATTGGGTCCTCAGGATAGGAGTCTTCAAAGGTGCTATCTGGTGTGCTGCACTGTTCATCCTTCATGTATCTATCATGGCCGACACTCACTGAATCCTGTAAATGCGAATGGTAGGGTGTACGGTGATAATGAAGCTGCTGGTGAGGGCTGGAGAATGACTGAGCATAAACCTCAGCCTTCACAGTGGCAACTACACCGTCCTCAGCGGGCACTGTACCAAACAGGTCTTGCTTATTTTCTGAATCAGGATTCAATGACAGGTTGACAGGAAGTGACTTCAGGACCTGAATACGATTCTCTGCGGACTCAAGGCCATCTTGACTGATCCGACTGAAAGAAAGAGTCAGCGAACAAAGTCCAATTTTTGATCTTCTTATAGCAAATATCATAAATTAGAGAAATATTTAAAGAGACTGTTCACCGAAAAATAAACATTCTGTTATATTTAAAGTTACTATTAACAGTTCATCCCAAAATGAACCAAAGATTCAGTTTCTCCCTTCTGTTAAACACAAAAGAAAATATATAAGAACTCTGAAAACCTGTAACCACTGACATACCATTTTATGGTACAGTATGAAAAATGGATACTATAGATACTACACTACTTTTATAGATACTATGTAGTATACTGAGAGAGTTCTTTCGGAGTTTCATTATAAATATCTACATTGGTTCACCCCAAAATTATTTTAAAAACCTGTAGCCATTGATTTTCATGATATGAAAAACAGATGCTGTAGAAGTCAATGGCTACAGGTTATCAGGATCATTTTTGGGGTGAACCATCCCTTTAACTTAATGTAGATATTTATGATTAAACCTGAGCGATTTCTCTCCCAGATGATCAAAGTATAAAAAAAGTCATGAAGGTAACATAATATTAATCCATATGCTTTATTTTATTATTATTTTTTTTATTATTTTACTAGATATTTTTTAAGACACTTCTATACAGCTTAAAGTGACATTTAAAGGCTTAACTAGGTTCATTAGGTTAACTATGCAGGTTAGGGTAATTAGGCAAGTTATTGTATAACGATGGTTTGTTCTGTCGACTATGGAAAAAAAAAAAAGCTTAAAGGGGCTAATAATTTTGTCCTTAAAATGATTCTAAAAAAATGTAAAACTTTTTATTTTAGCCAATATAAAACAAAGAAGACTTTCTCCAGAAGAAACAAATATTATAAGACATACTGTGAAAATTTCCTTGCTCTGTTAAACATCATTTGGGAAATAAATATATATATATTTTAAATACAAATCAAAGGGGGGGCTAATAATTCTGACTTCAACTGTACATAGTGCACATTATATTGTATACATGCTAATCAAGGAAGTTCATCGTGTTTTGGAAAGCAGCTAGTTTTCTTCTAGCATGTGACACATTTGTTCACAAAATAAAGTGATCATAATATTAGAGATGTTGCGAAAAACCTATAATGAAATCGATTCTGATATTTATACAGTGCATCGATATTCTCTCTTCAATTCGAATCAATTCTAAGCTTTGTTTTAGATGGCGCTCTAGGCAAGGTTTTAATCGTACATTCAAATGCTCACAAGGAATAGCACTTGCACATTCAGCAGAGTCGTGCAAGTCTGTTTTTAAGTCACAATGTAAATATAAACACAGCTCAATGAACAGTCTCAGAATTTCCTAACTTTATCAATGACTTCTGTAGGTTTAAGCTGTATTTGTAAGGAATTGGATGCAAGGAGAATACAGCTGTTTGTAAAGCTATCTGCTCTTAAAACTATGCTCAGAATTAATTCAAAAGAGAACAGCAATGCATTTTGAAAATCTCAATTTCCCATTTGATTTTTCACAACAGCTTTACATATACAATATCTTTGGATTAACACAAGGCGGCACACATGACAGAATATTCATTTTGTGGGTGAACAATTTATTTTCCTGCTTCTTTCAAGTGCGAAATTTATTTTTGCATCACTCTCAAATTATGTTTGAGATATAACATGGATCAAAAGATGCTCTGAAGTTTGAAACCGAACCTTTGACTTGCTTGCGTAACAACAACTGACCTTTTTTCATGATCTTCTGGAAGTTTGTGTACTGGCAGGAGCCTCTTCTCTTTAGGAACCTAATGGAAAAGAGATACTTCCTGACACTGCATCTTCAAATATGCAAGCCCTGAGCAGTCACAATTTTTAAACTGCTCTCACCTTATAGTAATCATAAAGGATTCCCAGGGCAGCCACACTGTCCTCATCTCCATTAATGCTCATCATGGCCTTGGTGGCAGCAGTCAGTGGATTCTCTAAGTAAGATTTCCATGCCTCATCTTCACTTGTGAAGGCACGGCGTGATGGAACTGTCATTTCATTGGGGACCACCACCACCAGACGCTTACTATAACATAAAGACATGCTGATGTAAATGGACAAAAGTATGCATGTATTTATCTATTTTTAAAAATTTGCATATACACATTTATTATTTAATATGTACAGTCAAGCCCCAAATGATTCATACCCCTGACAAATTCTGACTTAAAACAACAATACTGCAGACGGCAGGCTCAAAAGCAATAACACTACCTGACCTCTCTATACCTAAGGGTTCATAAAGTTTACAAAGGGTTGGAACATAGAAATTCCCAGCACTATCCTTTTACGTTTTCCACACAAATGCTTTTTTTTCCATGGGACAATAGACTGTATCCTGCTGGATATTGATACTACAGTGAGGAAGGGTTCCATGGGCGGGGTTGTACAAGGATGTTAGCTAATATAAGGCACCTGCCTGGCCCACCGTTATAGCTGTACTACAATAGACAAACTCATAGCAGATTAGAAAAGTTAAAGAAATAAACCAAACATTAATACATCACACTTGTTGATTGTTGTTGCAATGTATGTACACTGGAAATCATTACACTGGTAGTAAGATGTTTTAAAAAGCGATACTGTAAAATGACGTCACATGTAAATATAACACGTCATGAAAATCATTGTAGCCTAACACTTTGTTGCGCTGACTTCGTTTGTTTCGTCTTTTCTTATAAATTATGCTAGTGTTTACATCAGGGACTTACTTCTCCTCCTGAGCCATGTGCAGTTTGCTGGGCTCCCACAGTGAAACTGGACTTTCAGGTCGGTGAAGATACGGCAGGTGAGTTGCAGGGAACGGCTGGATTAAAAAAAAACTCGGACTACAGGTCAAACAACTTCTCGCATCCGACTCTCATTACAGCATCCTCCGTCTGTACCGCACAAAGGACAGGAGCCAAACATTCAGGATCAAGCGGAAAAGCGTTTTAATTCTGGGAGGACTCAAGGTGACTGTTACTATAAGCAAGTAAAGGTGCGCTCTCGTTACCTGGAGGAGGGGACGAACCAGCCAATCTCGAAGCAGCTACTTTGATTCGGCGATGGCGTTTGGCTTAACATTAAGAAGGCGTGGCTTACACCGTTAAAACAGAGGATATAACTTTGTTCGTGGAAGTTTTTTTCGTCGATTGCGCAATGAGATTGTACCAGAATTGTACTCGAAAGGAGTGTTTTACGGCAATTAGTAATAAGACCTCTTGATTACTATAAAGTCATTAATAAAAATATTTTTGTTTTATAGGCTAATTAAAAAAAGGTTGGAAGAGATCAGATTTTTGTAGGTCTGGCATTGATTCACTATTTTAAAATAACATTTGTTTTCAACCATTTTGTTTCACGTTTAGCCTTCTGTCAGAGCTTATCCAAATACAGGTATTGTTTACCAGCAGACTGCCATTTATTTGTTAAAACTACAGTTGAAAATGTCTGTTAAATTAACAGGTGTGGCCCTATTTTAAAGCCTTCAAACGTTTTTTTTTTTCGTCTTCTTTTATTGAATGAATCTGTGGATCAGCTCCTGTACTATTGCCGCTTTTCATAAGCAGCAAGTAAACAAACAATTGAACGAGTGAATGAATTAGAACATACATCGGTGTTTCCAGATGATTTCAAGTTTCAACAATCAAACGATCAGCATCACCCATGGGAACAGAAAAGCATGATTTCATAGTTTGCTCTAACATTAATTAATTTGAAATTGATATGAAATAAGAAAATATTTATTTTCTGTCTGTTTTTTATATTTTTTAAAATTGCACGTCAAGTTCTCTCATATAAATATGATACTGGATCTGCATCCTTATCAAACTTCATGGGACATTTCACAAGAGGTGTGTCACGCCTGTGTAGTCGAAAGAAAAAGAACCTGTTTTGACTTGGAGAAGGGCTTCAGCTTCTACTCGTCCGACAGGTAACGATTTTGCATTGTTAGCTAATGTGAGTTTATACACCACACATTGAATTGACAAAATTAACCAGTAAAACCAGAACAATGAAGGCTCAAAACTCTGGTCAGAGCTGACCTCTGATTAAGCACATGCTGTATCTGTGCCTGTTAATTCAGATTATTAATAATTACATTAATAATAATAAACAAAACAATTCCCATGCATGACCTTACAAAAGACGTCTGTTTGCAAATTATTAATTGTGAACTGATGGGAAAATGTCTGAACAATATCAGAGTAATCCTGCTGACTCATGTCATCTCGTTTGAGCATGAGAACAAGGAATTACGTAAAATACATCTTATGGATACATTTGTGGTATAAGAAAAACAATTTCAGATTTGTTTCAGCTCCTACTTAATCTTACAGTGCCAAAGTCAGAGATTGCCCAGTGTCTCATAGACAGTGTTAGTCATGTGTAAGTTTACTTGAAGGTGAAAACTTGTTACTATAGTCATTTGTTGTGTTTAACTGTACTCTTAGTGTCAATGGTTATACGTTTCCAGTTTTCTTTAAAATAATCTCTTTGAGTTGTTGAGTTCAACAGAAGAAAGAAGCTTATAAAAGTTTAAAACCACTTGAAGAAGACTAAATAGGGAGTACATTTACATTTTTGGTTGAACTATTCCTTTAACACAACGTGCAAGGTTGAAAATAATGAATACATTTCCAAGTAGAAGAGAATTAATCACGTCAATTGTGCGAATAATAAATATTAATGTTAAAGAAATATTAAATAAAGAATAACTACACAGCAAATTGTGAGGTGTTCTGGTGTAAGCCCCTGTAGTGTTAGAGTTAAAATCCAAGTGTTCATTTACCGTTTTTAACGCTGATGTGGGTTAAATTCACACTTTAACAGTGTGCATTTCTAGTGTTGCCTTTCCATACTCCTCATCAGTGTTAATTGCACATACAGGAGCTTGAGGTGACTGGGTCAATACGGTCAATACTCTGCTTAAGTGTATACTGTATATTTAACCCTTTTTAAAGTGTAACTTATGCATTGGGCTGGTGGGACTCGTATAAACGCCAGAAGAGAGTGTAATTTAACACCTGTGGAGTTATATGTACACTGGACAACTTGCCCTGCAGGTATTAAAAATGTTTAATGTGGTGTGCATTTTTACTGCAGAGGTGTATATATATTTAGCACTTTTGAAAGTGTAGCCTGGACACTTGTAAAATGTACACTGGCAAATTTGCTGAGTATTTACAACACGTGGTTACATGCAGAGGCGGATTTGGTGATATGGGGGCTCTAAGCAATTCTAGGTATGGGCCCCATTGAAACTCAAAACATTCTCTTTCATAGATATTTTCCCTCTGTAGTTTCATTTATTATTAGTATTGTTATTCTTGTAAATAAACTGCATGTTAAAAATATATTAAAATAAAACCTTTTTCATCCTAATGTAAAATTAAACTGTACCTATCACCACTGAACATATTGGACAATTTATCAAAGATGCAACAGCAAAAACAGCACTGTTAGTTTTTCAAACTCTATAGTAGTAACCTTTTTACCCTTATTTGAATAATAGCTGTTTGTAAATCAGTGGCCGTCACTGTTGAAAGAGAAAATTTCTTTTATTTGAACAGACCCTTCTTAACAAGCTAACGAACGTTCCACTATTTATGGAGGCCCTCAGATTAGAAAGGTAATAATGTTAAAATCTTAATGGAAATACACAGATAATACAGCATATTATAGAAAATTTATAAAAGAGCTATATAATTTATGTTGACTTCTTGGCATTGGTCGGGGCCCCCTAATTCCCTGGGGCCCTATGCAGCTGCTTACCTTGCTTATTGGTTAAGTCTGCCCCTAGTTACATGCACACTTTTGGTATCTACTTACATGTTTGTGAACCCCTCCAGAACAGTAATCCTTTCTTATAAAACAAACCAGAGCTATTTTCTTTCAGCATTTCACAAGAATCAAGCTGACTTCTTGTGGCCAAAGTGGGTATTGCTACACACACACACACACACACACACACACACAAGCACACACACAAGCAAGAAAATAAACACAACATGTTTTGTTCTCTCCAGCTTTAATCTCTGCTCAATATTATAACCAAAACAATTTTTCATGTCTCTACTGTCACAAAATACAGATTACCATACAAAATCTACAAAATGCAACAATTACAAACAAGTAGTTTGACAAATAATATTTTTTACAGTATAAATTTATACAATACTGCTTTTATATTTTTGGCACCTGCCCACATGATATAATTGGGATACATAAATGTTACGTCAGATGTTTAAAATGAAAACAAAATGAAAAACTACATAAAATTCACATAAAACATGAAATAACAAAGCAGTTTGATCTGCTGCTTTAACTTTTTTTTCTCAACATTTTTACAAAAAACAGCAGTTGTTCAATGAGTCAAAAAAATCATTCAAATAAGTTCATTAACAGTATAGCAGAATTGAATGCACTGTGGTGAGGCATTTAACGTTCACAGGGAAATTCAAGAACATGAGAAGCAGAAGCGTGGCTTTCCCTGGTTTCAGCACGATCACTAAAAGCAGGGCAGAGGGTGCTATAGAAACTGTTAGGAGTTCTGAATAAATGCTCTCCCCCCAATGTTTCATCAGTATGTGCTGCAAGTGAAATGGATGCAGATATAGATCCCACGTGAGTGGAAAAACTCGTCCTATTTCTCACTAATGTTTTTTTGAAATGAGTTCATAACCAAAAGTACAATTTAGTATGCCAGCTTAATATTAGAAGCAAAATGCTATCGACGAAATGACATCTGCCGAATGAGTGAACGAGAAGCGCTTCAGCTTAATTTGAAAAAGGCATATAAATCTCACTCATCCCCAGAAACACTTCAGTGTGTATAAGGCAATTCTGTAACGTGATGATGCACACGTGTACAATCAGGAGTTAAAGACCGGCTGTATAGCAGATAAAAGTGATCGTAGAAACCTTTAAATCAATAAAGCTTCAGTTGTTTTTTCAACAACACAAACCTTCGGTAAAATGCAAACAATGCGTCACAACATCTAGAACCAGGGTGAGCGAACCAGGCTGTAACTGATATTAATCAAATACATACACACAACACATGCATACAAATTACACAAATACTCTCCTGTCTACCAATGAAGATAAACTCGCTGTTGCATGCTTTTGTTCAAAACATCAATAAAACCAATCGCCGCATCCTAAGATGAGTAGATTCGCATGCGTGTCTGATGTTTTTAGATTTATATACAAGCTTACCGTTACCAGAATACAAATATTAGAAAACTTTCATGTTTTTTCAAACAGTTGACTAAAACCGAATGAATCAAAATCGAATGTTTATTTTCAGCACAATGATAAGGCTCTTTAGATTGTGAGCATAACATGGGGAATCATCAGTGTTCAACTGGAACCCTGCATGTCTGACTTATTGGTCCCCTAGGAAAACTGTACTGTGATCCGCCAATTATGGCGTAACTATTGATTTGAGGTCCACAATCTGAAATTGAAAAACTACCTCAAATACTTAGACATAACTAAGGCTGAGGTGTTTGTAGACAAAAGCTAGAGCGATTCCACTACTGTGCATGAATGATTTCCAATCTTATATTCATGTCTTGGTCAAGCTTAAACTGTCACAGCTAGTACCCAGATAATTTTCTTAACAAGATCTGAAACCTCTTTTCTTATAAGTAAGTGACTTCAGCTTAGATTTCAGCTCTAGTTCACTCCATCACATGCCTCTTTCAGACCTGGTGTGGCTCCCTACTGAGACAACATGGCCAATTATTTTGTGTGTGCGTATGTGTTACTATTTCTGGCCAAACTCAGTTTGATGAGACCCAGATGCCATATTCTGGAAAGAAAAAAAGAAAAAAAACCTGACCCTGCATGATTTCCCTGCAAGCGGAAGGAGTGACTCTCAAAAACTAAATTAAAACCAATAAATAAATAAAAGGTTGAAGAACGAGACGCTGATCTCAGAACTGTCCTGCACTGCTGGGATCACACTGTAGCAGACGAACAATGGATGGGTCACTCTTTGCACCTTTGATGAACTCCTCCAGAGACAGTTTTCCTAGAATAAAACAGAAGAGGACACAGGCTCTCAAAAATAGTGTCATTTACAATAAAACATGCGGCTAATTTTCCATGATTTAGTTCACTGTGCTAGAACATGAATCAGTGTGCAAAAATATGTATTATTTTTCATCTAAATATGCAAAATACATAAATGCATTTAAAAGAAGAAGACATTTTTCATTGTGCCATACAAAGTGACTTTTTTTGTGTAGTGTCTCTTAAAGATGACAGTTTTGTAGTGTCTCTTAAAAGATGACATGGCAGCAACTCAATGCATTTAAACATGTAAACATGGTCAAGACGATCTGCTGCAGTTCAAACCGAGCATCAGGATGGGGAAGAAAGGCGATATAAGTGACTTTGAACGTGGCATGGTTGTTGGTGCCAGACAGGCTGGTCTGAGTATTTTAGAAACTGCTGAACTTCTGGGATTTACATGCACAACCATCTCTAGGGTGTACAGAGAATGGTTAGAAAAAGAGACAATATCCAGTGAGTGGCAGTTCTGTGAGTGTAAATGCTTTGTTGATGCCAGAGGTCACAGAAGAATGGACAGACTGGTGAGCTGATAGAAAGGGAAAAGGAACAACACGTCGAACCTTCAGGTGGATGGGCTACAGCAGCAGAAGACCACAACGGGTGCCACTCCTGTCAGCTACGAACAGGAAACTGAGGCTGCAATTCGCACAGACTCACTAAAAGTAGACAATAGAAGATTGCCTCATCTGATGGGTTTCGATTTCTGCTGAGACATTCAGATGGTAGGGTGAGAATTTGGCATAAACAACATGAAAGCATGGTTCTATACTGCCTTGTATCAATGATTCAGGCTGGTGGGGCTGGTGGTGCCATCCACTCTGCAGATCTCTTGGACGGCCCATTCTGAATGTAACCCCAAACCATGATTTCTTTCTTTCACCAAACTTGACTAATTTCTGTGAGAATCTTCGGTTCATGCAGGTTCCAATAAGTCTTCTGCAGTAATTGTGATGATTGGGATGCAGTTCAACAGATGATTATTTGGAAAAATCTACCTTCTGCCACTTGATCAACACACACAACACACAAACATAAAACGCCTTGTGTCCCAAAAGTGTTAATTACAGTATCAGTCAGCAGGTGGCAGTACAGTCCAGAAGAAATGCTAAGAATCCTAAGGGCATTTGTAGAGTGCTACAGCAGTGAGATTTCATGAAATGTTAAGAGAGCAGGCCCTTTTAAATCACTTTTCGTCCATGATTAGCTTGCATGGCTTCTTTTGATTTTAACTTTAGAGATGCCCAAAGTAGGGTTCACAGGCCAAAGTTGGCCCATTGTAACCTTTGATTTAGCCCACCATCCCATCTGAGAATGAGAATGATGGAGAGGGTTGGGGCGATTGCCTTAAGCACAGAGATCATCATTTTTAATTAGACTTTTTAACTACAAAAAGCAAGCTGGAATGAAATGTTTTAATTAATTGTTGTAAATGAATCTGCTTTTTTAGTAATGTAAATACTGTCATGTATAGAAGAAGACATCGGAGAGCAAATCAAGGCAAAAACTAGTGTAATTCCTTTAATAAATTAGATTGTTTTGTTTTTACTGAAATAAGTTCAGAATAAAATGTAAAACACATACTGTATTAATTAATATAAAGCAACGTTTTCCAGTCACTTTAAATACTTTTAAATAAATCAGGAAATGGCAACTATATTTACCTCCGGCCCACTAACCTCAACCAAGTTTGGTTTTGGTCCATTCATAAGAAAAAGTTTGGGCGCCCCTGGTGTATAGTGTTTGGGGTTCACTGTGATCTTTAAAATAACTACTGCCATTTCTTCAGCGCAAATACTAAAATATGTGTCTGTCCCATAAACTTGTCAGCTTGGTCAATTTGTGTTGCATCATCATGGATTGTGTGGAACCCTGCATGTTTTACAGTGTAACACACGTCATGTAATAAATAAGATGCAACTTAAGCACATTAGTTGTTACAATTATCCCCCCCCCAAAAAATGGAAGAAATCGAATGCATTTACTAAACAACACACTAATAAACCCGGAGAGGTAAACAAACCTTGCGTACACATTATTACAGCACTTGGGACAATACATTTCACATCAAGAGAGAAGACATGTATTTTTAATACAGTCAAAGAGGAATAATGAAAATGAGAAAAAAGGACAGTCTTTACCATCCCGATTGGTGTCCATTTGTCTAAAGATCTTTTCTGTTCTCTTCTCGGGTGTGGACTCATCCTCTGGCATCTTCATCACTGATGACACCATCTTGTAAATAGCCTGAACAAAACAATAAACCAGTGATTCTCCCTTCATCAAAAACATGCTACAGAAAAAAAGCAAACCTATATATATAGCATCTATATTGTAAAAACAGCCTCACACCATAATCCCCTTCTCTACCAAACTTTACACTTGGCTCAATTTAGTCAGGTTCTCCTGGCAACCACCAAACCTAGACTCATCCATTGGATTGCCAGACAGAAAAGTGTGATTTGTCACTCCAGAGAACAAATTTCCAATCAGTGAGCGCTAAAGTTAGCGATACTTTCACGTGAAAATGAATGTGATATGACGCCGCATGGGACCAAAAGCCCACGCTGTGTGTCACCATTTCTGTTTAAACTTAATTCAGAATCTTTTGGTATTTAAACAATAAACCTCAAAGCATAAACAGAACTCGCACAAGAGGACTGATTAGTACCCTCATCTGAAGAAGTGTGAACGAATGTGGTTACACATGGTAAAAATGTGGAAGAGCTTCCAAATTAGTTGAAATATGGTTTATCAAAAGTAATAAGCGTAGCTTAATCAGTGTTATCTAAAATTAAATGTCACAACAGCTTGTATGTTCTTCTTTAAAGACATGGTGCTGATATAAAACAGAATATTGTTATCTCGGGAGAAGGTTTACAAGATTATTTCGATTATAAATACCTATGGCAGTGGCTCCCAACTTTTAAAACTCAACCAAGTTTTCCCTGGCCCACTTTTTAAATGAATCTGCTATTTGTGGCAGGTTGATAATTTATTTTGATGCAAAAACTGCTAACTTTCTTAAACTACCAATGATTTCCTAAAATATACATAGCATGCCACTAAGACCAGAGGTTTAGACTGTCATGTCTTAAGCAAGTGTTAATAATGCATCTTACTGTGCTTTGTAAATTATTGGTATTTGCTTTTTAAAAAAATGTATAAATATATTTATATTTATATATATATATATATATATATATATATATATATATATATATATATGTGTGTGTGTGTGTGTGTGTGTGTGTGTGTGTGTGTGTGTGTGTGTTAACAGTTTTCAAGGTATACCATGGTTTGGAAAAGTCAAGGTTTTAAAACAGTCAAAATCTTCTGCTATACCGTTCCTAAAGTATGTGTAAGACTTTTTATTTACTTTAAGGACAACAGTATTTTCAGCAGAAAAGATATCCAAAGATGCCGCTTTAAATTGTTAAGAAATCTGTGTTTTTGAAACTATCGAAGACGGATTCATTTGACTTATTTAGCCTGACAGGTTTAAGGTTACAAAATATTATAAACGTTAACGTAAACAAAATAACATACAATAATGATCCAAATCCTAGTACACCCAAATGTATATGGTATAGAAAAATATTAAATACAATCTTTTTTTTAATAAATTTTGTTGAAATTTGTAGGTTGTAATTGTTTTTTTTTTTTTTTTTGAAATATTTTGCTTGAAATTAATTGCGTTATCTTTCAATGTCTAAATATGTTTGGTGAATATTGGTGAATAAAATATTATTTTAATAAATATATCTGTTTAAAAAATCTGTTTTGTTTATATGCACCAAAATACATTGCCTATATTCACTGAGAAATGGATAAAACTATTCATTTTCAAAATGGGGTGTACTTAATTATGTTGACCACTGTTTGTGTATATAAGTTTTTTAAGCACCTGTAAGCTGCAGTTTTTCACAACACTATCTCACAGCAATTCATAATTTGATTTAGTGGCTAATGCATCTTGTTCTGATTGCATCAAGTTCTGCGAGTGCAGGTCTCGCGTCAGATGAGGAGTCAATATCAGCAGAGAATGGAGCACTGGACTCATTGACAGCCAAGTAGCAAAATAAATGTTTTAAACGAGCAGGCTGTTCTAAAACCAATTGGCAAATAGTGATTACATAGTAGCAAGTTATTATTTATTTCATTCATTCATTCATTTTCTTTTCGACTTAGTTCCTTTTTTTAATCTGGGGTCGTCACAGCGGAATGAACCGCCAACTTATCCAGCGTATAACGCAGCGGAAGCCGGTGCAGCTGCAACCCATCACTTGACATCCATACACACTCATTCACATATACACTACGAACAATTTAGATTAACCAATTCATGGCTTTGGACTAGTGGGGGAAACAGGAGCACGGGGAGAACATGCAAACTCCACACAGAAATGCCAACTGACCCAGCCAGGCCTCGAACCAGCGACCTTCTTGCTGAGAGGCGATTGTGCTACCCACTGCCCCAATTACTTATTTCTCATTATTTCAATATGGCTAGACATTTTCACA
This sequence comes from Danio albolineatus, assembly GCA_903798035.1. Taxonomy (NCBI): domain Eukaryota; kingdom Metazoa; phylum Chordata; class Actinopteri; order Cypriniformes; family Danionidae; genus Danio; species Danio albolineatus. The sequence goes on from CAIGQQ010034625.1 coordinate 356,952, forward strand.
TATATCAACAATGTAATATCTAGTAATAGCAGCAGGCCTCAACCCTACAATACCCTCAAAGCCCACTGGAGGGCTGTGGCCCACAGGCTAAAAACCACAGACCAAGGGGTTTTAAAACAAGAAGTTAATTGGTTAAAAAGATGGTTGATTGTAAGTTTATTCTCTCTCAAATCAATTGTTGTCTGATAAATTTATCTGAACACAAAATTAAGTTTTAAATCCTCTGAATTTTCATCCAAACAAGCACTTACAAAAACTCTTTAGTTTTCATCATTGTACTAATTAAAAGTGTAGAACTTGCTTAGTTGGGAAAACATAATTAAGCTAAAAAATGGTTGTGTAGTTTACAAGAATATCCACCTCTGACTTTATTCAATAGGCTATATGCACATCTGGTGTTTTTCAGCCAATGATGAATTTCCTGTTGAGACTATTTTCAATTTCATAAAGGTTCCTTTTACAGTATCAATGTTGTAATGTAATACAATATATTTAGCTAAATAGACTTAAGCATCCATTTAGTTGTTCAAGCATAAAAGAAAGGAAAGACTGTTTAAACACAGGCACCGTCATTAGCCACTGGTGAGCACAGAAACTCCATTGAAAATACTGGGGTAAAGTTAGTTAAGGCATGAAAACAATATAATTTAATGCAGTGCTTCTTGTTTGGTTTGATACCCACTTTATATCGTATCTCAGCCAGGCAGTGAAGAACGCATTTTTTTTTTTTTTTAAAGAAATCAGATCTTAAAATTAAAATTGCCTGAAGCTCTGGTGCTGGCTGACTAAAATTAAAAGTCCGTGTGCACATAATCCATTTAAATCTGCTGAAAAAAGAATAACTAGAGGTGCAGCTAGAGCTGATTGCATTATTCTGTGTTTTTTTTCTGTTTTAGAGTATCACATCGGTGGAATTTAATACCAAAATAGATAATGTTTATCCTTTAATTTAAGTATAATTTATGGCTTCCTAATAATAAACATTGTGAACATTAGGTACTTTCTGTGATTTGTATATTTGTACACTTTATAAATTTTATAATTTTTATTTGTATTATTGTTGTTTTATAGGCCTAAAACATGCAGCAAAAGGGACTATCAATGAAAACTACTCTTTGGGCTAAATTGGGTACATTTACAATGATGAGGAATGTTGATTAATGGACACTGTCCCAAAACGGTCAGCAATATAGTTTAAATGCAGTACGCTGGGTGATTAATCGAAGTGAAATTGTGAAGTTTACATGTTCTCCCCACGTTTGTGTGGGTTTTCTCTGGGTGCTCCAGTTTCCTCCACAGTCCAAAGATGTTGTATAAGTGCATTGGAAGAACTAAATTGGCCATTGTATCTTTTTTTTCTACTTAACAACAATGCAACATCAACCTAAAGTTCTGGTGGTAAAATATAAAAAATGAGGAATTAATAAAGGCCTTTACCTATTTGTTTAAATATAGATTATCATTCAGTTCCCATAACCTGATCATCTGAAAAAGCATCAGGAATGTGAAGTGCAGCTCTCCTGTGGAGAGTTATCGGGTTTTCACTCTACAGGGGATCCACTTTACAACCAGTCTATACATAATTAACACATTGAGTACATTAGTTTTACATCAGCCTGCCAGGCAGAGGAGAATTATGAATCAACATACCAACCTTTGTCAAGGTCACAGCTAAATTGTCAATGTACAATATAATATGAATGAATATGAACCAACACTGTAATATGTTGGTTTTGACAAAGCATCAAAATCTGAGGAATCACTTTTAGCTAAAATGAATCAAAAGACAAACCTGGGTAATTGCAATGAGAGCAAACATGTAAAATATGCAGTCTGATGAAAGCCTGTTTATCAAAGACTCAAAAGAAAAGAAAATAAGAAATAAGACTTTCTTTACAGTATGGAGCTTCCTGACAGTCTATCTAACACCACAGCTATTTGTGCTGCTAACACACTACAATCTGTAAGTGAGAAAAAATAAAGCATATGCGATGTGAAAATTGGGTAGCAGGATTGGGTTGGAATCTCTTTTGTGTGTCCCTAAAGAAATGTTGCATTCTATTTTAGACCACAACAGTCATGGGCTACTTTCATACTGCAGGCAAATGTGGCCCAAATCCCAATTCCTCTGCCCATATGTGACTCAGAGCTGTTTTTGTTATGACAGTGTGAACAGCACAAACCACATGGAATCTTTTCAGTTCTTATTTGTGCCACTATCATATGTGGTATTAAATGTGATATAGATCTAATGTTTTGCGATGAACAGTTCACTACAATCACTACACCAGTGCGGTCAGCTTTGGCTGTTCTCGAGCGAATGATCACAGTGGAGTGATTCTAATTTTCAGTGTGTCGGGTGAAAGGCTGCTAAATTCAAATCCACTTTCTCAGGAGAGCTGGGGCTGAGCCAGGGAAAGATGCGAGCCATCGATTTCCATAGATCACAACTTATCAATGTTTTAATCAAATAACTCTTCTTTTAAATGTCAAATATTTAGATCCACATTAACTATGTGCACATCTGCTTTTTCAACACACTGTGCACATACAGCGGGGAAAGTAAATATTAAACATGTCATGTTTTTTGCTGAGAATAATATTTATAAAATAGCTGTTGATATGGAATTGAACCAGATTTCGTTTTTGGTAAAAACCCAAATACTAACATATATATAAAACAAAACAAAACAAATCTGAAAAAATTATCTGTGTAATACCAATGAAATGACACAAGGAGAAAGTACTGAACTACTGAAACATATTTAATACGTTATATAAAAGGCTTTTTTTTGGTAATGGCAGCTTAAAGACACCTCTTATACGGAGATTGAAGTCCCATGCATTGCTCAGGTGTGATTTTTTTCACAGACTTCCTCAGTGTGTAAAAATAATGATGGTTCTGTGGGTCTTGTCGATCAAATCTGATCTTTAATTAGTATTTTATATTCGATTCAAGTCGATTGGCTGGGCAATTTTACAGCTTGATTTTCTTTCTCTGAAAGCATTTGAGAGTTACTTTCGATCTCCAGCTGCATCCCAAATGGCACACTATAAACTATGCACTTACACACTCAACAGTATAGTATATGTATTAGGGCTGTGCAATATAGACAAAATAATCATATTGCGATTTTCGGAACTAATATTGTGATTGCGATTTTATTTGTGATTTTGGCAACTGTTTTTGCTTTTTCCAAACAAGCTACATACACGCATTCTAAATGTATTCAGTGCTAGGGCTATAACGATACACCAAACCCACGATTCGGTTCGTATCAGGATTTTTGACCCACGATTTAGTTTTTTCTTTCAACAAAATACTGTTCAAAAACAAACAGAACTAAACTCCATTGTGGAGATGATTCGAGCATGTTGAAAAGTCTTCTTCAATCAAGTTCTCTTACATTTAAGAGATGTAAACTTTGCCTGCCAAATGTGGCAGCATGTGGAGGAAATACAACTAATTTATACATGCACCTTCAAGCGCACAAGAATGAGGCTGCCAAAATGGGCAATGCAGTAAAAAAAGAAAAAAAAAGAAAAATCGACTGCAGAAGCCAGACGAACAGGTGCAGCCATCAATTAGTGATGCATTTAAGCGATGCACAAAATATAGGAGGGACAGTGTGAGGTGGAACAAATGCACTGATGCAGTGACCAAGTATCTCTGTGAAAAAACACTTAATTTTTTTCTTTCAGAGACCTCTTAACCACACTCGACAGCCAGTATGCATTGTCTGGACATACATATTTCTCCAAAATAGCTATTCTGCGAGCCTACAACCATATCCGTGGTGAGCTGCAACAGGCCATTTCCACCACAGTCGAGTATTTTTCACTTACAACATATGTGGTCGAGTACAAAAATGACACTTTACATGTCGCTTTCCATTTCATTGACACAGAATGGACACTGGCTTCAAAATGCCTCCAACCTAAACCTAGCTGTGCCCAACACTATTGAGAAGACGGAGAAAGCCCACACGTACCATGCCCTTTCTGCTGTGAACTATTAAATTCTTATTTTCCATGGAGCGGAACAAATCATGACGGCACAGTTGGATAGCCACAAAGAAAAAAAAATTCAAACATTTTTCTTGGAAAAAAATATCTTTTTGAAACAAATTTTGCTATAATTTGTATCTTAATTGTTATGTATTTTTCATTGGTCAGTCAACTACTAGATAAAAAAGAATAACGAATAACCTTTGTGGTGATGCGCTTCAAAACAAGTCTGTTATATACTCCAGCACCAAAACACGAGTTGCCGTGAGATTGTGTTGGTTTGGTAAATAAAATAGCCTAAATAAAATTATATGAAAAAATTAAAATGGTCAACTCTCTGTGCACCCTCTCTGTGCAGCCAGATTAACAGTGTGAGCAAAGCATTGCATATGCGGTAAAAAAAAAAAAACAGCGGCTTCGACAGCATTGGCAATGTTTCTGACATTTGATCTGCTGATCTTCCAATCTATCACAGCCTCTTTACGTATTCTATACATTATGTATCATCTGCATGTTGGTTGTGTTGCCTGTCACTTAAAGCACTTATGGCATATTGTGTGGCTCTTGTCGATCACACGATTGCCATCCTTTATCTCCACCGGGTAGCCAAAATGTTGCCATACTGCTGACTTGTATGGGGAGGGTGGGTCCGCAATCTCTGGGTTAGTTGCTATGATTTCTCACGTTCTTCTTTAACTAGCTCAACTTTTGCAGGCAGGCGTCACATGATTGGAAAGGTAGTCACGGGTGTGTCGCGATTCTTCCTAATCACACCGCGACACAGGGTCGTGGATCTGAGGCCCCGTTTACACTAGTGCGTTTTAGTTTTAAAATGGCGTTTTAGCATTAAAACGATTCGCGTCCACACTAGCGTTTCACCCAGCGTCTCTCAACAGATCTCCGTCCACACTACGCCACCAGAAATGTATATCATGTGACCATTCGTGCACTCTGGGCATGCGCGTTCAAGAATAAACAGGAAGCATGTGTCTCGCTCGGCATTTGGTTATTGTTGGTCAACAAACGCTGAACGCGATGGCAAAGAAATCAAGAGAGGTCTTTTTAAGGACAGACGACGAGGTCGAGTTGTTACTTAAAGTAACAAACGGATATAAAACATCTATGGCTATCGAAAATACAGTGTTTACAGTGAAGGCTGGTCTGCTGTCTTGCGGTGGCGTTATAGTCATGTGCGCTTGACGAATAAGGGAAGGTTACGCAATGACCCAAAAACCCAATCACGTAGCCAATCTCAGCAGCCACGCCTCCGTTTTCAAAGGTTTCTGTTTCTCTCTATCCACACTGAGATGGAGCAGCAGCGTTTTAGAATGAAAACGGCCTCTCCAGCGTTTCCAAAACGCTCCGTTTTCGCGGCTCAAAAACTCCGGTGTAGTGTGGACAGATGGCGTAACCATAGCAAAACTTATGCGTCTTAAAAACGAAAACGCACTAGTGTAAATGGGGCCTGAGTGTCGCAATTTCGGTTTCATATCGCGTGTCGTTACAGCCCTATTCAGTGCACAAGAAGTGCATAACAAAACATTTCACAATGAAATAACATAGTATTAACATTAATAAATAAAACTGTAGTAAAATTGTCTTTAAAACAGACAACATAAAATAAATGAAGATAAACTAACCTCACCTCTAGTTAAAACATACTACATACTACTGTACACAGTAGTACTAACTCCTTGATAAACAAAACTGTATATAATTGTAATAAAACGGACAACATGAAAAAAATAAAGATTAACTAACCTCAATTCCAGTCATAACAATAAATAAAAACTAACGTAAATCAAAACCACCTATTTGGTTCTACCGCTCAACTTCGTTGTGCGCGGAGTGAGCTCTGATTGGTTAACATCTTTCTCCTGCTCAGCTTAGCTGCAACTGTCCGGTGTGCTGTGTCAGCTCTGATTGGTTAACATATTAAAATCATGCGCACAAGAGCGTATTCTGAATAAAAATCTAAATAAATTGATAGATGAAATTGTAGCCTTACGCGATTTAGAAATTGCATGTGCTTAAATCGCAATTTGTTTTGCGATTGCAATTAATTGCACAGCCTTAATATGTATGTTGTGTTGTCCCAAATGGAACACTAATGTTTTTTTTACCAAGCAGAAACTCAAGCCATTTCCCTGATGACGTTTGACGGTTGCCAAATAAGTGAAATAAATGACCAAAGTACCAAATAATACCTGCCAGGAGTATAGCCGCATTCACCATCGGGAGGCACTATAAGCACTCTCGTAGGAGAATTTTGCTTTCACAATCCAAACTAAATAAAGTTATCCAACATGTGCACCCGATAGATCTACCCCTTCCACTACGTGCACAAAGCAGCAGCCATTGAGTGCCTGAAGTGTCCAAGATTACACACTTCATTTTACCGGTTGAATGAGTAAATTTTTTTGCCCTCATAGTTCACTGACAATTTTGTACAACAAGTCCCCGTTTACACTAATGCGTTTTCGTTTTAAAATGCATAAGTTTCACTACAGTTACACCATCCATCCACACTACGCTGGAGTTTTTGAGCCCCAAAAACGGAGCGTTTTGGAAACGCTGGTGAGGCTGTTTTCATTCTAAAACGCTGCTGCTCCATCTCAGTGTGGATGGGGGAAATGGAGACATCTGAAAACGGAGGCATGGCTGCTGGACACAAAAATGGGAGCGTTGTTTGAACTATTGTCCGTTTTAGGCGCTATTGTGCAGTTAAACTCTGTCTTTTTTACTACAACAGCTGCATATTTTTGCAAGAGGCAAGCTATTTTCCAAGCACTCGCTAATCGCTCGTGTTTTAAGCGGCATAAGCCCTATTTAGAATGCCAGTTTTGGGTTACACCGGGAAGAACCAGCGAGACACATGCTTCCTGTTTTTAGATCTCAAGGAACAAGGTTGAGAAGCCCTGCCTTAGCCCTTCGTCTTACCCCTACCCCTTATTTTGTGCATTCATGTGAAAGGGTAGGTGTCCCAATTCTCTTTAGCTTGAAGGCGTAGGGCTAAGGGGAAGGAATAGATACCCCTTGAAACAGAGATTTTTCAGGACTACACTCAAAACCAAGGGGTAAGAAAATTTCCCAGAATACACCGCATGACTGCACAAATTAGTATTTTTTTGTCATTATTACGAATTTTTACACCAATCAAGCACAAGTTTTAATAGCATTCGTGTTTTACCATCATGGTTTAAAAAAAAAAGAAAAAAAAAAAGATCAAATAAAAACCGCTAAGTTTCGCTATTTATAATCCATAATAATAACTCCTGTATAGCAGTGGCACAACATTCTGTCACTCGATGACACTCGAATACCCTGTCAGAAAAGTCTAGTGAGTGGGATTGAGCTTTTTACAGTGTCTGGTATAATGTTAATGCCGTTTTTGTTTGTTAACATAGATGAATATGGCCACAGTGTAAATGCATTGTACAGTTACTACATTATTGCCACATTATATTGTTATGATAGCATGATATAATCGTCTTCCTGAATATAAATACCAAAAAATAACGCAACTGGAATAACTACAGTAGTCAGAATCGTCGATCTCATATGAAGCAAATGATTGCGATGACATATGATTACGTATGCAGGTGTTGTAGTGTCCCATTTCTTAGGGGTAATTTTTAAAGCCCTCTTGTATATCCTGTAAATAATATTTTAAACTGTGCATTTCTTGCATCTTCTGTAAACTATGATGGCCGAGAAAGGTTAACACGCTGCAATTTAAGAAAGCACATGCAATAACAAAAAACACCAGCAAATTAAGAAACGATCTTCATCAATTTTACAGCACACCTGTTGCAAATTCTCACAAGCGAGCTTAACGCGGCTGCAATTTAAGAAAGCACATGCAATAACAAAAAAACGATTTTCATCAAGTTGACATTACACCTGTTGCAAATTGTCACAACACAGACAATGGACGAAACGCGCTGCAAATTGGTCAAAACACAAACAACAACAAAAAAAACACAATGGAAGAAACGCGCTGCAAGTTGGTCAAAACACAAACAACAAAAGAAAACACAACGGAAGAAACGTGCTGCAAGTTGGTCAAAACACAACGGAAATGTTTCAAGAGGACCCAAAAACATGACGGACCCAGCTGAGAAACGGATGTAGTTAATTTATTTAATAACGCAACGTTTCAGTTGATCATTAATTAGACTGATAATTTACAAAAGACAACGGAATCGTGTTATCAGGATATTACACCTTTCAAAGACCACCAATCACTTCACTGAACAAGTCACGGCGGGTCCGTTTCTCAGCTGGGTCCATCATGTTTTTGGGTCCTCTTGAAACATTTCCGTTGTGTTTTTACCAACTTGCAGCGTTTCTTCCATTGTGTTTCCTGTTGTTGCTTGTGTTTTGACCAATTTGCAGCGCGTTTCTTCCGTTGTCTGTGTTATGACAATTTGCAACAGGTGTTCTGTCAAATTGATGAAGATCGTTTCTTAATTTGCTGTTTTATTTTGTTATTGCATGTGCTTTCTTAAATTGCAGCGCGTTAAGCTCTCTTGTGAGAATTTGCAACAGGTGTGCTGTCAAATTGATGAAGATCGTTTCTTAATTTGCTGGTGTTTTTTGTTATTGCATGTGCTTTCTTAAATTGCAGCGCGTAAACCTCTCTCGGCCACCGTAGTAAACCAATATTTTAATATAAATAATATTAATGTAAAAGATAATATGCCATCTCAAGGCATATCTGGCGCACATCTGGCTGAGGTATAATCCAGCCTTAACCTAACAGAGCGTGGTCATGTGACTCCATATATGGGAGGGAAAGTAAATGAAAAACTTGTCCTTGAAGAATCTGATCGATTACGAGTTCTGAATGTCGATTTCGATTACTTTTTGTTTAATCGCCCAGCCCTATGAAGGGGAGGGGGTTGCTGAAGAACTACTGAGAGATTTGAGCTGCTGTCTTGGTTTTGGTCTTTCTACACCTTCCTTTCTTCATGTGTTCAATACTTTTTCCCTGTGTCAATTCATTTTATCACGCATAAGTTAATTTGTAAACCAATTAGATTTGTTTTCTTTGCATATATGGATTTCCTTGGTTGTTACCAACATCCTTTAGAAAGATGTTTCCTGAGAAAAACAGTGACATGTTTAATACTTATTTTCCCTGCAGTAACTGACAAGTTTACGCTTTGTATAGATGTTCTTTTGCTCACACAGGTCAGTTTAGGACCATGATCAGTTCACACTGGAAATCTGGAATTGGTCATATTGAAAACAACTATCTGAACAGTTATCCAAAAAAAAAAAAAAAAACTCACAGTGTCAGCGTAGCCATGGTGACTTATGAGTTCCAACATTTAAGTTAAATCTTAAAAGCTTTAGGCAGGCTCACATACCTGCACAATCTCAAGCATCTCTGATTTGCTGATGTAGCCGTTTCCATCCAGATCATACATACTAAAAGCCCACTTAAGCTTCTGTTCCAGCTTTCCTCGTGACGTGACGCTCAATGCAATTATGAACTCCCGAAAGTCAATGGTACCATCGCCGTTTGCATCAAAAGTACGGAATACATGCTCTGCAAACTTTGAGGCATCTCCATAAGGAAAGAAGTTTCCATAGATTTTCTTAAACTCCTCCATGGAGAGGTTTCCACTGGGACAGTCCCTTAGAAAGCCTTTGTACCATTCCTGGATCTCGTGCTCTGTAAAGTCTGTGCTCTCCAACAGGTCCTGCATCACCTCAGGCCGGAGCTTGCTGTTCTGTTTCCCCATGGTTTCGTTTCACAAGACAGCACTGGCAAAAGGGAGAGAAACCAGGTTAGGAAGCTCTGCAGATTTAAGTATAAGAACTGTAATCTGGTATTTCTGTCAGTACAGCCATACGTAGATTGCAATCATAAACAAAAAGCATAGAAACAGAAATTCTGGTTAATGTGTAAAGTCTGAAAGATGTATTATCACAGCTGAAGAAACAGGAATAGTGACTCCCGAAATCAAAATCAGTTGTCAGTTTCTGATGATCTGCTTGAGCTGCTTCCACTTTCCTATGAAACACTAACAGTTGAATGCAGAATATTTAGTAGTGAGTGGTGTTTCCTCTAGGATGTTTTCCTGCTGTGGTGGCTGGCCTTTCACACAGATCTTCCAACTACCTATAACGTTATTTTAATGACTAATGTGGTAAGTGCAGTATTATAAGTCGAGATCGCATTCATGTAATAGGCAAGTGTGCAAATCTCTTTGCTTGCGCACCAATTTCCTCTGTTCATGCACTAAACTTTTTGCACACCCTCAGATAAACACTGCTGAAGTGTGGTTTTGTGCAATTATGTGACGAGTATGTCTCCAACATTTATTAGATTTGCTAGGAATATTTATGAATGTCTCCAGTAGACCTACAGAGCGGCATTGATGCATCCTGACGTAAAGTGAAACAGCTATAAACTCCAGCGAGATAAAGTCATTGTATGCAGAACCACAGACCTTTATCTATAAAGTATACTTACGGAAACTGTTCATCATAACTGAAAGCTACGTTGTGTTTTCTGGCCACATAACGCAGCTCTGTCAGTCAGCATGTCACCTTAAAGGGTTAAACAAATAACGCACAGCACTACTAAGATTACAGAAAAGTTTGTTCTGTTATAATTTACTTACCTTTCAATACATTTTGGTGCGATTATAACCCACTTTTTAAAAAAACAAAACAAAAAAAAACAATGACTGAGTGTTTTGAATGAGAAGCTGTAATGTAGCCATGGTGGGAATTAATTCTGGTATGGCGCCCCGCCATGGAAGAATGAATGTAGAGGAAACCATGGTGAGTGTTTTTCACAAATGGACTTACTGCTTAGGTGGCAACCTGTCACAGTACCATGCTTGAATTCACTTAGCACCTGAGTATGACCCATGTGACCCATTCGTTTACTATTGTTTGTAGAAGGAGGTCTGCATGCCTAGGTGCACAATTCTATACACCTTTTCACACCATTCAATTATTTGAAGAGGTCCAAAGCTTTCGGCAGTATACTAGCTACTGTTCTATTTCTCAGAAAACAAGACTTTTTTAAATTGTCAAGTACATTTATAAATGTTAGATATTGGTATTGGAAAACTAAAACACAGATGTAGGAAATGCAGTTCATTTAAATGTATTGCATTAATGATCGTATCAATCAGACTGCATAAACTTTAGTCTCTTTGATTAACTTTAGTTTTTTAATGCAGTTCAGTCACAGTAGGATAAATAAGTGACTTTAGGCTTCAAAATTGAAACTTCTTTATAAATATTTAGTTCTTTATAAAGAAAAGTGCAGCAACTACACATTTTGGGATTAACATGAGAAAAATGTTTAATCATAATGGAGTAAATGTTTATCATCTGCATGCATTTTTAAAGAAATAGTTACACCCTTCACTTGTTTCAAACATTTTTTTTTTTTTTAAATGAACACAAAAAATATATAATTTAGCACCTCCTATAGGATTGAAACAAGTGATCTGTGAGTAAATAATGAGTACATTTTAATCTTTGAGTAAACTGTCCCTTTAGGCCTGTGACTGTGTGAACATGTCAATATTTGAATTTTTAAAACATCCGGCCACAAGAAATTTATTGTAACTTTAATAAAGACTGAATAATATACAATGAAGACTATGCAGTGTTGATTACTCAATATCTGCACCTGAAAAATGAATACCTGAAAACAAAATGCATTCACTTTTATCTTTACTATATTTTATTTATCTCTGCTTGTAATTTATTTGTTATATATTATTTGAGATTCACTCCTCTACAAAATCCCCTCAAATCAATCCAAATAAACCTGTTAAATCATCAATCGCAGAAATACAAAATAACGTACTGTCAGATTTTTTCAATATCGCGCAGCCCTATTTCAAGTATACAGGTATTTGTTAAACTTATTTCAATGACTTTTCCAAAACTTTGTCAAAACGCCATGTCAAAATTCCATGACTTTTCCAGGTTTTCCATGATTGTATGAACCCTAAACTCCTCGCTGGATTCTTATTTGTGTTTTGAACTCTCCCTGATTAAAAACAGTAACCATGAATTACATCCCTACAACTGCAAGTTCAGTTTAAACTATCTTTAGCAGAAAACAACACGAAAAGCAGATCATGGGGTCACACTGCATTAACTATGAGCATCATTCACAAGATTCTTTTTATATGTCATTTGTCACGTGTTTGAGGTGTTATGGCTGACAGGCATGTATTACATATCTGATTCAACTAAACATCAACTTAAACAGAGGACAGGCTGGGGCTTAATTACAACACAGTTTGCAATGCTGTGTTCACGTACAATAATGAATCTCTGTGACCTATTGCCATGTTGCCATGGAAACCAGCACTACATGCAGCACTGGTTAGCAGAGAGAAAACAAATCAATGAGACTACAGATGTTTGCATCTTTAGATGGAAAACTGCTGCACGAAATCTGTATTTAGCCATTTGGAGAGAGAGGAGAACAATATTGTGTATAGTGTGCAAAAAAAAAAAAAACTGGAATTTCTGACCATTCCTACACTGTTCTTTTTTATCTGATTCGGCAAAAACTAATGTAATTTTTTTTATTTGTTAGTCAGTTGTACGTTTTAGACAAATATGCTAGGTTTAGTCAGTCAAAAATGTCAAATTAGGTCAATTAGGTGTTGATAGAGAAGCTTCTTTATTTGTCTCTTAAACCCATTCTTTTATTTTACGCCAGCTGTCAAACAGGTGCTGTCTAGTAGGTGGCAAAAATGTTTATTTAAATGTGCCGCTTTATGAGCAAAAATCTGGAAGAGATTCTGCGAAAGATCTGTTCTGGTTGTTTACATGCACATTTAGGCATGTGACTAGTCACCCAATCAACAGAACGGTCTACAACCTTGCAAAAGGTTACATCCAGCATTGGATTTGACTGGCAGAATGGCACTGACATCGTGAGCTTCACACTTTTCCACCTTTTTGTTAATTTTTGTCAAATTACTGTTTATTTCTAAATTGTTTCTTTTTGTTTCAATTAACCATTTACAGTAATTACAAACAGTATAAGTGAAAGTTACTTTAAGATAATGCATTACAATATTGAGTTACTCCCCCAAAAAGTAACTAGTTGCCTTAGTTACTTTTTAGGGTAAGTAATGCGTTACGTTACTTTTGAGTTACTTTGTGTTACTTTTTCTGACCTGGCTGAGGCTTGATCTCAGATTAGATCTTGCAGGGTTTGTCTTCTTTTTTAAAATAGAGGAGCTCTGCAATTACCAACATACTATATAATCTTCAGTTGCCTTAAAAAAAAAAACCTTCCAGACACCAGCTATACATGTCATATGTACCGATTAATTAAAGTTTAATGCAATGCATTTGCCACTTTTGTACTTTTTGTCTGATTAAAAAGTAAAATCACTGTCCATTCAGACAATCCTCTTTTCCTTTCCTTCCATGAGTACAAAATAAAGATAATATTTCTACAGCAGAAATGTAAAGCTCTGCAATTTTCCTTTCTGTATGTTCCTGCGTTCTCTGATTGTGTGCGGGATTCAACGCGACCACGATTATCTTAATTTAGCACTTATTTTTAAAAAAGGAATTAACTAATCTAAAAAGTGACTCTCCTTAAATAAATAATAAAAAAAAACACAAATAGTATTACTTAATTTGAAAAAGTAAGCATTCCTTTACTTTTTACTTAGAAAAGTAATATTAATATGTAACTTGCATTACTTGTAATGCGTTACCCCCAGCACTGATTATAAAACAAAAGTATGTTATAAGTTTACCATTGTGCACATACACACAAGCCCACACACACACAGTAAATAGGACACTGTCTAACTCGGGAAGTTAGGGTCAATTTTTGTATCTCATAGATGCATAAATGATAGTAAAACAACGTGTTGAAAAGCTGTGTTGTCATGATAATATCATGACCTCTAAAAATGTTTCATAGCAGAGCAATCATAAAACCAGAGGCAGCTTCTGTGAAAATTACCCAAAGCTCAGTGATTTGTATCCAATTTCTTAGTGTCCCACGTTAGGAAATAAGTTTCTGAAAAATGAAACAGGGCAATTGGCTTAATGTGGGATGGTATGTGAGGTTATTAAAAAGATTTTAGTGATATTATAAAATAAGTGAACTGCTACTGCAGTAGTTTAAAGTCGGGTGAAGTTTTCTTGGGGGATGGTTTGTCCTTTGTGGTTTTTGAGTTTGCATCTGTGCCTGGTATTCCCTATGTTAAGACAATTTGTCCCCATAAGTATAATAATACCAGTAAATTTTGAACTTGTGGGGACATTTTGGTCCCCATGAGGAAAAAAAAGCTTAGAAACCATAGAAGATGAAGTGTTTTGAAAATCTAAAAGCAGCGAGGGTTTTAGAGTAAGTTTAGGAGTAGGGTTAAGAGTTAGAGGATATGGGAAAACAAATTGTAAAAAACAATACAGCCATTCCACTTTATTTTGTACATCTAATGATTAATTCAATGAAATGTATTTCAAGCAACAACGACAAAGAGGAGAGCATCTGGGAAAGAAATGCTGGCAACTCTCTTCAATCTACATAACAACATAAGCCTCTGATAAGTTACATAGAGGTAACACTTTACAATAAGGTTCATAAGTTAATGCATTTACTAACATGAAGTTACGCAAGTTAACATGAACTAACAATGGACAACTGTATTTTCATTAACTAACATTAACTAACATGAACAAATACTGTAGTGAATGTACACAGCAAATTATGAAGCGTTAATTTCACTCTCAAAGTGTGAAAATTAACACTTAATCAGTGTTTATATAGGTCCACACTAAATAGAGTTAAATTCACACTTGAAATTGAGTTATATTTTTTACACTTGCATAGTGTTAAAAAAGCACTGCTAGTGTTAACTTAACACTGTGTTTTCTACACCCTTTCCATTTTTGCATGGAACGAATATGTTAAAATTACACTCTCAGAGTTAATAACTTAACACTAAGAGTGTCCTTCTTATCAATAATAGTGCTGGTTAAAGTGTTCATCTATATCTATCTATATCTATCTATCTATCTATCTATCTATCTATATATATATATATATATATATATATATATATATATATATATATATACACACACACACACACACACACACACACACACACACAAACACGTTTACATTTAAATGAATTCGTTCAATTTTAGTTCACGTTAGTGAATGCATTAATTAACATACAGTAACTAATGAACCTCATTGTAAAGTGTGACCCATGACACCTCCAAAATAAATGCACAAGTTCATCATATTGTCTTTTTTCTGATGATATTCAATTATTCATGTCTCAAACATCCATAACCATGCGCATTTCCACATAAATCACAGTGATTTTTGCCCTTTATCATAAAATGTCCCACATTAGAAAACTCAGATGATTTGCAGAACGAACACTAATACTTCTATAATATCTTTTATAAGTTCGTAGGTTGAATGCACGTTATCACCAAAACTATCTATTGTACTTGTGATTGAGCGGAAGTGACCACGACACTGACTTTCAAAAAAATCATCTTCTTCAAACTCCTGGCAAAAATCACGGAGCTCCACTCTACACTCCACTCCACTCCACTCTGCTGACATATAATAAGTAAAATAAGGTACCTCATGTCCATAGTTACATTTACTGCAGGATCTGTCACCATCTTAGATGTGGGACATTTAATATTGTACATACTGTTTAACATGTAAAGTTGAAGTCAGAATTATTAGCCCCCCTGTTTATTTTCCCCCATTTTCTGATTAACGAAGATATTTTTTCAACACATTTCTAAACATAATAGTTTTAGTAACTAATTTCTATTAACTGAATTATTTTATCTTTGCCATGATGACAGAACATAATATTGACTAAATATCTTTCAAGACACTAATATTCAGCTTAAAGTGACATTTGAAGGGTTAACTAGCTTAATTAGGTTTACTAGGCAAGTTAGGGTAATTAAGCAAATTATTGTATATTGATGGTTTGTTCTGCAGACAATCGAGAAAACAATATATAGCTTAAAGGGGCTAATCCTTTTTACCTTAAAATCCTTATCAAAATAATTAAAACTGCTTTTATTCTAGCCAAAATAAAACAAAATTATTCCACTTTCTCCAAGCAAAAAAATATTACCAGACATAATGTGAAAATTTCCTTGCTCTGTTAAACATCATTTGGCAAATATTTTCAAAAGAAAAAAAAAAAGGGGGGGGGGGGGGGGGGGTAATAATTCTGACTTCAGCTGTAGTATTGTAGTATTAACAAGGCAACCACAATAGCTAATTTTAAGCTTTCAAATGTTAGTTTTTATATTTGGTGATACACTTTTGATAGATATTACTGAGCAACAGTTCATTTATTCATTTTCCACAACATTTATGATCAGACTCGTATATCTTGCCGACTACAACACATATCCTGCTTCCTTGTCACGAGTCTTATGCATTTATTGGAGGCTGAAAAAATACATATACTTTTGAATATGATGTCTTCATGAGTATTGTTTTTATTTAGGCAAAAAAGTGAAAATAGTTAAAATAAGAATAACAGTAAAATCTTTTTTTTTTTTTGTAAAATATAGTAAATTATTAAATACAAAATTATTCTATAATAGTAAGTTAATAACACTAACCCACTGCAGGTCACTGGGAAAATCAACAACCCGTTTTCTGTGCTGCAAATATTATATAGTGGCAGCTTGAAACCCCAAAAATAACAAAGGTGGTAATTTGCTAATGACAGAGAAATGAATCTAATTAAGATCTTGCTGAACTGTGCCTAAAAAGTTGATCTGTAATGTGCACTCTGTTTAAACTTTCAGCCTCTTACCACATTATTTCATGCACTGTGTGCAGTGCAAGTGTCGAATCAGACTGACCTTCATTCATTTTGAACTTTCATGAAATGTTTTCAGCATTAAACAAACAAACAAAAAAAACTGTACAGAGACGATTTTAGCCGATCGCTTTGACTTTTATAAGGCAGCGTGTTTCAAATTTGGGAAAAAAAAGGATATAAAAAAATACATGCAATTGCAATTGGAGTAAACATACCTTATGTGTAAAGTTCTATACAAAGATTTAATTCAAAATACTGTCTTGTATACTGTCTGAATATCTGTTGAGTCCATCTTGCGTGTTGATTGTTTGAAATAATTCAGAAAGATTAACTAATTGTATTAAACAATAACTTAGATAAGCTTTGATTGCTTTTCCTTTTATATAACCTCTTTATAAAGGATAATAAATACCATTATAAAAAACAACAACACTGATTTGTCTAATGTGTTGATCAGGGAAACACTATATTTCCATTTAGCCGGTCTACTATTTTGATTACAGGTATAGGGTTGTATATTTTTAATTATCTAACTGAAGTGAGTTTAAATGTTTATGCTAATGTATGCAGCATCTTGTAGGTTCAAATTAAAAATGACAAAGAACATGGACTGATGTAAAAACCATGTCAGTTTACCATTTCAAGCTCCTGATTTCTCCCGGGTTTCCAAGACTGTGGGGACCTTTATCTATGGAGAACTACCAGACAAACTTCTTTTCTTTTTTTTTTTTTTTTTTTTATTTTCTGTTTATATGAACACAGCTGTACGATTTGTGTGAACGTAAGGAAACTAAAATGCTCCAGAGGTTAAAGAGGAAACTATCATGACATGAAAGGAAACAATTACTTGTTCCACAGAATATCCTGAGCAATTTTGGCAAAAGTGCATAGCAGTTTTCTTCCTCAATTGTCTGGTTGACATGATCCAGGATGACAACGAAAATCAGTTATATTGAAAACTTTCCTGGTGTCACCATTACTTCTATAACCAAAAAAAACCCATATATTTAAAAATATATAGATACGATAAATGACTTAAGATCATTTAAAAATTGATACAAAAAAAATTACAATACATGAAAAAAATTAAGTACAGTCCTAATCTGTAGGCTGAAGAATATGTGTCTTTTTTGAGAGAATCTGCAAAATCACAACCTTTGTGACAACGTGAAGGTAAAACAAAAACAGTAAAGTTATGTTGATGAAAAGTACATTTTCTTACAGCATTTATTTGATCAAGGTCACTTTTGCATTTTTGCATGCGTTTGAGCTATATTTAGGCACTCACCTTAAGAAGACTATATGCGTGTTCTGCTATTCTCAGCACATGCACAGAGCAACTCTCATTTGTGCTTGTAAAAACATTAACGAATCAAATACACGTCATAAGCTTTCACTAATTTCTACGTGGAACTGAGCTTTGCAAAGGACCGAATGCAGACTGTTTGAAGGTGAGTAAATTATATTGCAATGATCGCTTTATCTCAATTTATGTTTTTTCATAATCGTTTTGAGGCCAAAATCGAAACTGAATCTCGATAAATTGCACAGCCCTAATATATGGGTCATACAAATGCATGCAATAAAGTAAGTCACATGATTTCCCATTTCCTTTCAAAAGCACATACCAGGCTTTAAAGTAGACATGAAACGGAAGTTAACATTGTTCTTTTTTTTTGTTATCATGATTTGCATTCACTGGAATTAAAAAAATAAAATAAAAAGTATGGCACTGCATTATTTTGATCTTTGGGAGCGGATTAGATTTTTGAGAGACAGATGTTGCTAACAAAATGAAGGAAGGATGACAAATGGCTGAATTTAGAGCAAAAATGAGACAACTGCCCTAAAAGAATTCCATGTGACCAGGAAGTGAAAAAGTCATTTCATGGAGGGCAAATTTTTAGAAGTGCTATAAACATTTTAAAAAAAATATTACATTTGATTTCATAGCAACTTCAAAATTCTGTAATGGACTGTGTAGGGTGCAACAAAAAAAAAAACAGTTCATGAAGGCAATTTTTGAATGTGTATCATGAGGTTTTGCAATATGAGGCTGGTGGCTGCGTTAACGACTGTCACCTGTGTGCACCACCTGTCCCAAGTCTCATGCTGTGTTCACACCAGACGCGGCAAGGGCGGATAAATTGTACTATTCCACGTAAATAGACGCATAAACATTTTGTGTTTATTCGCTTCATTTGCAGGTCAAATTTGCTTAATTTGTGTGTCAAATTCACTTCACATCAGACGCAGATTCGCGTGATGGGCAGTGCTTCTCTCTCTTCGGTGACTCTAGCTTTATTGCTAAATAGCTAACATGGATTTTTATTGCGAGAATAACTATGTTTATGTGCTTTATGAAGGCTGAAAAGCAGCGCTGATTCGTGTCTGGGTCCACTAGATTCTTTCAGAGGTGCACGGAGCTCTGTGAGCTCATAAACTCCTCCAGAAACTTAACCTGGATGATAGAAGCTTTCAGCAGTGCTTCTAACTGAGCCGAGCCCAGTTTAATGAACTGTTGTCGGTGTCGGAAGGAGGATTTTTTCTCTGGGACACCAACAGGCGCTGAGCTTGTGCTCTGAGCTTCAGATTTTTTAAATCAAAACGTTCGTCAATCGCACAAAACGCTGAACTCGCACCGCTTCATTCGTGCCGCCTCATCCGCAGGAGTCTATTCGCATCTTTGCATTGACTTAACATGTAAATTACTCACGCTTGACGCTTCTTCCGCGTCTGGTGTGAATGCAGCATAACCGAGGAGCTATGGAAACTTGAAAGAAGAAAGGACAGCAGTGGAAGACGAGAGAGGACCAGGCCGGGACAATTCAGGTTTGCTTTCAGTTTGGTGGTATTCACAGTGACAAACTGCCATTTGTTTTATGTTTATTTTCATTATTAAACAAAGTTTGTCTGTAATTTTGATTCAAATATTCTAATGCAATTATGAGTTGAGTGCAGTCATTTAAAATAAATGTATAATAATAATAATAATAATAATAATAATAATAATAATAATAATAATAATAATAATAATGGTTTTCTTTGGGTTCATAAAAAGGCCGTTTCACATCATGTTAGGCCTGTGTAAGCTGTGCGAAATTAAATATATATAAATATATCTTTATGCAATTATACAATATTAAGATCAAGATATGCTAGTTAGTCATTTAGACTGTAAAGAAAAAAAACATTATTTTTTAAACTATGCGAGTGTGCGTCTCCTTGAAAAGTGCGTGCAGAACAGACACATGTTCTTAAGAAAGATTGAATGCACATTAAGATAAGGATAAGTTAATGTTATCTGTCTACTTTTTGGGGTAATTCAACAGGATTGATAAACAATTGGCAGTCAGCACCTAAAAGGAAATGTCCGGTTATTTTTTTTACTTGCCCTTAAAAGGATCATTAAAGGCGCAGTTACTGAAAAATGAACCCACTATTTACTCACTTCACTTGTTTCAAACCGGTTTGGGTTTTTATTTATTCTGTTAAACACAGGCAAAAAATAATCTGAAACAATGTTCACTTAACATCATTTTTTTGGTTATTTAAAAAAACAAAAGTTAAATTTATGTTATTTAAAAATGAATATATAGCCCATACAAATGCCATTATATCTTTTTATTTAGTAAATATATGTTTTTGTTTTTATTTAATAAATAATGCATTTTCTATCTGGGCTACTTAAATTTATATTTGGGCTACCAAAACTGAAGAGTGCCTGTGGGCTACCAGGAATTTAGAAGTTTTGCAAACCCTGATACAGGTTTGAAATATGGGTAAAGGGTAAAAAAAAAAAAAAAAAATGAAGCAAGAACAGGCATGTCTACACTGCTACTCACCGTGATACTGGTAAATTGGAGGAAATTACTAGAAACAGCTTTACTGGTAAATTAAAAATGTGCTGTTCTCACAGGTGTTCACACATGCCATAATTTTATGCAAAAGCACCATTCACACATCCATTCCAAAATACTGGTATAATCTGTGACATCATTAACCAGAAATGACCTCTTGCTTTATGCATGTATTTGAATACATGAAGAAAAAAAGTGTTGTTGCAGCATCCAAATGTAGAGACACTTAAAATAAATAAAATAATAAAATGGTGTAATGGCAGTTTTGTGGACACAAATTGTTATGAACTCCAATGAGGAGATGTGGACAGAACACTAGAATGTCTAGAGATACATGTAAACCGGATTACACAGTTGAATACAGCGCTTGGAGGTAAAGTCACACTTGTTTATCATGAGCAATTTAGCCATTTTTTTCCCCATAATCGGCAAATTTTTTGATATTTTTAAAAGGGCCTGTTCACACGGTTTACAGCACAGGTGTCAAACAGATCCTGGAGGGCCACAGCTCACAGTTTAGTTCTAACTCTAACTAAACACCTGATCAAACTAATTAAGTCATTCAGGCTTGATTGAAACCTGCAGTTAAGTATGTTGAAGTTGGGTTGAAACTAAACTGTGCAGGGCTGTGGCTTTCCAAAAAGTTTGACACCCTGATTTACAGCAATTTCCGCTTCTCAGTGTCAATTTGGGTACCACAGTAAAACTCAAAAACCATGTAAACAACATGGCATTTTATTAACAAATAAGGTCATCTGAAAAGTTATCCAGGCATTTCTTTTTAAGTTAGGGCTAAACATAATTAAAAATCACCAATAAAAAATAACTGCTAGATATTAATCAATCTTGACAAACAACAAAATCAGTCCAAGGCACTCAATTTTTTAGAAAACATTAAAAAGCCTTTATTCACATGGCTTTGCATTGCATAGGAGGATGTATAAATGTAAATACACGTACACAGACACACACATGCGCATATATATATTGAT
>CAIGQQ010034625.1:378762-400202 GCA_903798035.1 Danio albolineatus
ATCAATATATATATGCGCATGTGTGTGTCTGTGTACGTGTATTTACATTTATACATCCTCCTATGCAATGCAAAGCCATGTGAATAAAGGCTTTTTAATGTTTTCTAAAAAATTGAGTGCCTTGGACTGATTTTGTTGTTTGTCAAGATTGATTAATATCTAGCAGATTTTTTTTATTTGTGATTTTTAGTCATGTTTAGCCCTAACTATACATATAATTTTTTTATATACATGCATGTGTATGTCTGTGTATGTGTATATGCTTTTATACATCCTCCTCTTTCAATGCTGAATTAATGATGATTGTTGAGTTGACATTGTGCATTACATTATTTAAGTATTTTTTAGGTATTCAAATGTGACCGTAGCACTCAAAAGAAACTCTACACGCACCTGATCATTGTAACCCTAATGAAGGCAGTTCTTTCCTGAAATGCGTAGGTTTTTAAAGGATTAGCCAAGTGAATAGTCTTTTTAATATTTTCCAAATTTTTCGAGTGCCTTGGACTGATTTTGTTGTTTATTCTGATGAATCCCTCACCCAAAGAGCACCGACCCAATATTTAAGCTACCCCTGAGCACTTTTTGTTTGTTTTTGGATCAATCTTGTTTAGATAGAGAAAGAGCATTAAAAAAAAAATCACCTAAGATGTCAGAAAATGATTTGTATTAATAGTAGTAATTATAGGGTGCAGTTACAGTAATTATAGTACAAAAATACATACAATTACAGTTGTAATTTAAAAACATACAGCAGGACAAATTAAAATAGATTATTAACCTACTTACTCATTTAGCAGAAATACTATATACAGACAATTTACTTGTGTTCCACGTAGCCTAATAACTTCATCCCATCTGTAAAACTGCGACAGCTTGTTGGGGCAGAGCTCACATTAACAGGTACGAAGCTGAGCGTTTCAGTTGAGCAGTGCAACTTCTTCCATGCATGTTTTACTTTATATTCATATATCCCATATTTAATCTAGAGTGCAATTCAGTTTAACCTCAGATTCATTAGAATCGTTAGAATGCGGAAACAAATATTCTGTTAATTTTAATTATAAAATAAGGCCCTAAGGGTCAGGGTCATTATTTGAAACTTGTAAAGGGATTGATATTATTTGTAATGTAGCTTACTTGTAGCTTACTCTTATTCATGCAGCTCTGATAAGCACTGGCATATGATATGTTAATGAATCAATAACCTGCAGTTTATGCTGCTAAAGGGATGTGTTACATTGAGATTTATATATAATATATGTATATTAGGTTAGGTTTTAACTTAACTTAGCCCATTTCTATTTGTGCCATTAATAAATTCTTATTAACTAATGACATCTTACTGTGACCTCAATGCAAGGATGCTCAGGGATTTGTATTTGTATGCATTTATTATCATCATTATTACTTTTTTTTGCTCGAGTATGCACAAATTAATGCATTGATTTCAAAATTTTAAATCGTTCTGCTCTAATTTAAGTTATTTTTAAGTTGTGTAATGTTGAATTGAGACTTAAGACATTTATAAACCACAGAAAACCATTCCAAAATGTATGGGAGAAATAGCAGCATGAAACATTCAAGAGCGTAACAAAACAAGAACAGCTGTGATCAGTTCTCAGCATGGTGGAAGATATTTTCTGACATGAGGTGCCCTGCAGAGAATGAGCAGGACACAAACAGGGCAAAAATGACTCCTATTCATTTCAAACTGAGAGCAAATCTAAGCCTCTTTGACAGTGTACACTTTTTTTGCCTCAAGGCCCTTTTAGTAAATTAAATGGAACTGAAATGGAAACTGTTGTATTCTAAGTTTATCATATTATAATGTCTAATACAAACAAATTCCAAGCTTTCACTCTTTATTCAAAGCCCAAAAAATCATTTTTAGCTTAATCTGGTCAATGTTGCTCATGTACTGGATGTAAATGTTCAGTGTTTTCAAAATGATTTTAAAACTAAAAAAATAATAGATGGTTATTGTAAATGCTAAAATAATAATAAATACAGTGTTCAATAGGATTATAAAGAACTGGTTAATTTTCAAAGTGCCAACAGCTTTACAGGTCCTTCCAGCACATCGACAGCAATACCATTATTAACTGTTTCCCATGAATGGCTTATTCATGTACTTCATAGACAATTTGTTACTATTTATTTATATCACTACATATTTGACCTTACTTGCTCTGGCAAATGTAACGTGTTTTTTTTTTTTGTCAGCCGATGGAGACTTAGGTTAGAGGTTTCATTCCATTGGAAGCCATTTTTCAGTAGTCCCATATACTGAAATGTTAACCAATTATTCGCACAGAGAATTCACATTTTCACTAAGAACAACATAAACAGCATCTAATAATATAGCTTTTATTCTGCTATTTGCACAGGTAAAAATAAACTTCTGAAAATCATTTGTGGGATTTTAATAGGTTATCCATTCAAAGTTTAATTGGTTATCCATTCTAATGGTTTAAAATCTGTTAACAAACGTTCCCTTTCATTCAGTAAATTTAACCGAAATGAACATCCCCATTAACAGTAAACCCTATAACTGCACTCCATTGCCTCATGCCAGCCAGTGACCTAATGTACAAAAAGTAAAGGGAAGAAGAGAGAAAAATGAAAAGATTGCTGCCTAAATACACAGGCGAAGTAATGCCTTGCTAGTAATTGAGTGGTAATATATGTAGAGCAACAGAAAGGGGTGGCTTAATTTTCTTGGCAAGAGTATCTAAAAGACTTGAAATAAAACCAGTGATCTGACTGTGAAATTTGTTTAATTCACTGGCACTGCAAAGTCTTCAGGGCAGTGTTTACAAATTGCCTTGTAGTTGCAGCTCCTAAATTTCAACACATTCTCACTCTCAACTCATTACATATTGATGCATCATTTTGCAATGTGTGGGGTCCTCCATTGCTTTAAAGGAGGAAGCTTTGCTGATATGTGAAAGGCATGACCAATTTTATTCTTAGCATTAACTGACACATTGTGTCACAATTATTGCTGTTATTGGAGTGTGAGTTTTTCAAAAGTAAACAATCAAAATTATTTTACTTGCATTGAATTAAGCACATTAACCCAACTCCTAGCACTAAACCTAACCATTTGTCAATATAGGACACAGGATAAAGCATGCAGGCACAACTAGAGTGTTAATTTATTCAAAAGTCTTCAGAGGCAGTATGGGTTATATGTGGGAGGAATTGCTGTGATCCGAGTCTCCGTTTGCTGAACAGTTCAGATGTTGTCTGTCACAAATTAAAATATTGCTGCCTGGGAAAAAAAACCTGGAGAACCCCGCTCGTCATACAACGATGCTTAAAGAGTACTCAGAGCATCACAAAGCGTCGAGGAGTCCTAACTGAGCGTTAATATGTGGTGATTGGGGAGTGAGAAAGTGTTTGAAAATGTGCTCCTTTAAAAAAAAAAATAAAAAACACAAAAGAATCAATTTTGAGCCCTGAGAAATCGGATACTTACAAAGTTTGTGAAAAGACACAACACAGGAGATCTGGACAAATATTTTTCAGTTTTATTCAAATGTTTTAGGAGAAATCATTAGCCCAGATATTGAATTAGCTTTGTTTGGATGCTCTGACCCTGTGTTAGCATGGTCACGTAATCAGCAAATGTCTATTATGTTTGGTATGGTGGTGGCTAAAAGGGTGATCTTGATGGATTGGAAGTCCACTTTACCACCTACTTTTCATAAATGGCTGACTGAAATGATTGCTGCTCTTAAGCTTGAAAGAATTCATTTTGCTAGGGCAGATGCTTCGAATAAGTTTAAAAAAATCTGGGGCCCCTTCCTTGCTCATCTTTTTAATAGTTGAAAGTAGAGCGCTTATGATTTATAGACATTTTTACTCTTATTTTTAAATGTTTTGAGTTTGATCAAGTAAAACTTGATGTATATTATTTATTCTATATGGTGCATGCTTGGATGGTCTGGTGCTTGTTTTTTTTTATTTATTTTTTTTAAATTTATTTAGTTTTTTAATTTAATTATTTAAATTTTATGTTATTTTTATTTATTTATTTATTTGTTTTAATTTTTTTTTATTTGTGTAAAAACGTATTATAGATTGTATAAATGTTAATGCTTTGCTTTGTACTTATAAAAAACTGTTATAAATAAAATATATTTTTTAAAAAATGATATTACTCAATGGATGCATAACAGGAACATCTC
The DNA here is from genome assembly GCA_903798035.1 of Danio albolineatus. Taxonomy (NCBI): domain Eukaryota; kingdom Metazoa; phylum Chordata; class Actinopteri; order Cypriniformes; family Danionidae; genus Danio; species Danio albolineatus. The sequence goes on from CAIGQQ010034625.1 coordinate 382,959, forward strand.
CAACTTCAAGATTGTGGAATAATGTTCGCTCTCAAGCTGTTTTTGTTTAGACCCTTACGAATAGGCCACTGTTGGAGCACGTTTCGTCTGTTTTTGATGTTCAGTCCAGCACAACTCCGGATGATCCGTTCTTGTGTCGCTAATATTGTAGCATATCAAAGCCTGGTAACGGTCAAGAGGACAACTTCACATTTAAGTGAACAAACTGGATCGATTCAGTTCTAATTTTACATTTAGGATGGATTTTATCACTCTCTCTTACTTAGTTTTTTCTTTGTCTGTGTTTGCTACACTGTAAGTTCAGTCAGAAAGAAAATCAAACTTGGTTATCAAGTCTTCGAATCTTAAAATAAAGACTTTACGTTGAAGAAAAAAAAAAAAAAAGACACAACACAGCATAAGAACTTCCACATAATTAAGTTTTAAATAAGCTGCACCTTCAGATTATAGTGAGCTGCATAAGAAACATATTACTCAAGACAACAGAAATAACTTGTCATTACAACACTAGATATTGTTTAACAGTGGTTGCGACAGAGCCTGTTAGAGCAGCATTTTTTACTTCATTTTGTGTGGATTGATGTTTTTTACACTTAATTTGTATAAAAGCAAGAAAAGGTCTGACAACCAAAGCTTGACAACCCAAAGTACTGAATACTGGAATAAGTATCAGGTCAGTTTATGCCTAAAATCTTAAGATTAGCAAAGAATTATATATATAATTCTGATAACTAGTCCAGATTGTCTGTCAGCAAATGCAGATTTGAACAACTGCGTACCCATTCAAGCAGACCCGCCAATGCGTGTTCATGTGGGCTGCGCCAGTGTGGATGTGGATCATTTTCGAGAGATGGCATCGTCTATTGACCCAACCCCAATACAGTTTTTTGTTCAGAATGTAGAATTATAAAGTACTATAAAGTTTTCGAACTGGCGAATGACATGATCTTGTGGGTCTCTCATCTTTAATGTGCACATTCAGGAGGCATGGCTTTGGACGACGGTGGACGGATTGTATTTGAAAGATATTATGCTAACCGGTTAGCATTTAGGCAGATGACCTACTGCACCTTTAAGTTACCATTTTGAACAAATTTAATTTTATAAATCTAATAATAAGTTGAAAGGTATTTACACAAAAGTTTGCATAATTAATTGTAATTACTACTATGTACTAATTGTCCATGTGCAACAAAAGCACCATAATATTAAGTGTCACCTATGTCGTTTTGAGCTTTTGCTACCAAAAAAACTTCAAAAACGGAAAAAATAACTTCAGTTGTTGATCTTAAATCAAAAAGCAACTCATTAAAAGTAGTTGCGTAGGTTTGAGGTACATACATTATGCCATTAATTGTTAATGTGTATGAGTACACTTTAAAAAAAAAGCACATAGAAGTTGGATAAAGCAGGGAAAAAAAAAAAAAACATTCATTTGGAACTGTGTATTTAAGTTGTTTAATAGATACAACACACAAGCACCACCTACACACTGCGCATAACACACACACACACACACGCGCACTGTAATAACAGACAGGGCTGATAACACACAATAGCAGTAGTTGCAGCGAGGATAATCTCCTCCCACACACGTGGGCTGTGCAGAACAAGCTGCCAGCAGTGTCTCTCATCCATACTGCCAGCAGGCCTCCATCGCAGAAGTGTGTTTGTCTCTGGTGCCATGTGTTTCTAAACTACCAGTAAGCCATGTGTGCATGAGTGTGTGCATAGGAAATGCTGCCACCTCACTACAGGGACCCAATAACATCTAATAATGTCTCACATGAAGCCACTTCAGGTCTGCCCCTCAGGTACATTGTTAGTTAAGCTGTTTGCAAATTAGCTGGTAACAGAATACATCTTACGCCTTAGCAAAATGGACTGCTAGAAAGTGATCCGAGATTATCTGTTCTTTGGGTTAAAGTAATAATGCATGTGCTAAACCATTGAGTTTTCAAAACACAAACAAAAAACACTGCACAAATTAGCAATAAATATTTTTTTTCTTGACACTAATCACCCTCCACCTACGTTTAATGTGATGGAGGTGGGGCTTTTCTGGTATTCAGTGCCAGTGCATCTCCTCAGAGTGAGCATTCTTAACGCACCCTCACCCACATGCATTGGTTAAGCAAAGAGTGAACATGTGGGGGAAGGTGAAAATGAAAAGTTGAGGGTGAGCAGAGGAAGATTTTGAACCGATTATGCCAGCTACCTCATCTCTCCTTTTTTCCTGAGAGGCTCTTTAACATAGCCATTTCTGCTATGAAAACATGGCAAAATTCGCGTCTTGGAATGATACAAGCAGACATCTAACTACTAATGCAACCTGCAAACAAACGCCAAATTTAAAAAGATGGACGAGATCTGAAATGGCAAGGAAATGATCTGTGCGAGGGAGTTACATCCTTTCTCCTACTCTTAGACCCCCTATGTGCTGTTAGCATATGAGGAAAGCATGCAACAGCTGCGCACAAATAAGCACGCTGACATCTTGCATAACCGAAGCAATAAAATCTCACCTCTTCTGTGATATCATATACTGTTAAAACCACAAAGCATTACAACAGAAAAAAAGGAAATGGAGCACGACTTACCTCTTTTTCTCTTTTTTCTATTTTCCCCTGCAATCCGCTGCCTTCAACAGTCCATAACCCAGCAGTTTATAGCTGACAATGGTGGTAGTTTTAACAGACCAAGTACAGAGATCACAGAGAACAAGAATAACCGTGTCAATTCAACAAGTACTCAAGATTCTTCGAAGCCCTATGCAGTCAAGAGTGGACCAAACTCTGGCAGTGACCCTCCCCCAATGACGTCAAGAACCAGTCACGTGAGCGAATAAAAAGCAGAAGCGAGCTAGTGTTGCCCTGGCAACAGGCAGACAGTTCTATAGTGATTTCAATAGGTCATCTGTCAGAGCTGCACTGAAAGAGACCCTCACAAAACCACAGACTAATTTGCAGTCAAAATGAGTGAGCACTTTAAAATAAAAGCTTTAGTGAAGGCAGGAAGCTGCATTCAGCAGAAAAAAAAACTGTATCAATTAGACAAAAATTCACAAAATGTGAATCCATTAATCATCGAAATAGTGTTGCACTGCGTAGAAAAGCATTGAGGTTGGAAAAGCAGGTTTGTGATAGGCATTCCAGTTGTTTCAGACATGTTTGAACACTGGTGTTCTGGTGGTGAGTCGAAGGTTCCCATGAGACTCTGGACTCGGATTATAAGCATTCTTTGGTACCACAAAGGAAAACAGAACATAAACAGACTGCATTATGTCATCCAATTACATTATCAAATTGCCTGAGAACAAAAACATTGTGCGTAGTTTGTGTGATGCACCGACAGTTGGTTTGTCATCACATTTCTTTAGCTGAAAATGAACATTCACTGCTTAAATCATATCAAAACATCTGAAGAATTACTAAAGCTACAACACCTAGCCTTATTTTACACATTTTTGTAATTAACGATGACAACCACAAGCATGAAATTTAAAAGGTCAAAAAAAAAAAAACCTTAAAATTACAAACTTGAAGACAAAGATGGCTGGAGGGAAAAAAATGAATTTAGACAAATTTTAGTAGCAATGTCTATATGCAACCAAATAATTCAATGATAATCTGACTCTGTTGTGGTAAATAGAAACTACCTTAATCAATCAGAGTCACCTAGATCAGATTTAACCGCTAATCAGATTGAAAAGGTTGGTGTAGATCAGCAATGAATAGAGAAAAGCATTAATCGCTTTCAATATGAATATTAATATAATGTAACATGGCTGGACGATATTTTTGTTAATGAGTAGGCCCATATGGAATCTGCGCTTGCAGAACTCCACAGATTTATAGCCTATCATTGATTCTGTTTATTTACTTGTGTAAATGAGTGTAAATGTATTTTTATTCAGTTTTTAAATTAATTTCAGTAATATTATTGACTAATATGAAAATGTTCATATGATTTATTTCCAATAGTTTGTAAAGTACTATTTTATACGAGAGGCTTGCTTTGTTAACCAAATCATGTGGATCGGATTCGCATTGTAAACATTAAAGGGCCATGAAACACCAAAACACATTTTTTGCGCTGTTGACAGTCATATATGTGTCCCACGCTGCTATAAACACTATTAGGACACATATAACTGACTAAAAAGTGAAAATTGGTTGTTTTTGCGTTATTTCGAGCAAATTCGTTCTTCCGGTTTGAAACTAATTTTTGAGGCTGCGTCACGCCGATGAGATCTATGCATGTACTCCAGCGTGCAGAGTGGACGTCTGTCCCAGCGAGTACATCGTGACGTCTCTGAGCGTGCGGCATTAAGTCATGACAAGGACGTTGTTCAATCCAATCAGCATGCACTATTTCTTTAATATGCATGATAGCTTCGAAGAATGTAGCGGTTACAGTTTTTAAGCAGCAGAGTGACGCCAGGTTGACAAAAAAAGTAGAAGAATAAGGATTGTTTGGAGACACAGGTCTTGAGTGTAGCGTTTATAAATGTGCTCCAACAAAGGTTTTGCTTTCATTTCCCCGCTATGAGAGCGCAGCTGGACTCACCATGGATTACAGCGCGTGCAACAGAAATGCGTTTGTGAGAAACACTTTTACCCGAGAGCTTTTTGCATCTGGAAATGGTGAAATCCGGATTTGTCATTCGTCTCCTATTAAAAATACACGACTCCAGTTGGTGTTCATTGTCCTGTCACCTGATTGGTAAGTGATCGATCAGTGGTGTTTGTTTAGTAAGATGGCAAAGTTAGTTGGTTTCGTCAGCAATACTCTTTCAGTGTTTAAAGACAGACCTTAGTCGAATGATTAGAACTGTTACTGAGTTTACAGCACGTTAATATCACTACAGTATTATAGACTGAAAGCCTTGAAAGGCCTTGCCTTGCCTAATCAAACAATTACTGTTGTGTAGAATTTTCGCCGCATTTTGTGACAGAATAGTCTATACACACAGGGCTTTCTGACGCTACCTACCGAGTGCATCTATTTAGCGAGAAATGCGGAGGATTTTTTTTTTCCTGAAATACGCCGTGCATTTCAAATACTCCATTAAATCTGCACTCCTTCAGCAGTTACTAACATTTAATATCTTGTTTGTCACGGGGGACATGCAGGAAATGTTCGTGAATTAACGTGAAAATGTCAAACTGCAGTTAAAGTCGACAAATTAATAATATGGCAAATAACTGGATGACTGACGTCCATGTAAACACAGTCACTGTCTTTCTCCCCCTGCGTCTGTGTGTTTGTTTGAAAGTCAGTGCATGCACAAATGGAAACTCACATTTATATGCAAAACCTTTCTCTCCCCTGACTCTCCCACCTAAACAGAGCTGGACACACCCACTTTCCTGAGCTTTTCCAAACTAGAGGTGTGAAAACACCATGCTGAGACTAGGGGGTTTCATGGTTTTAAAAGTTTAAAAGGTATTGCTTTATTTCATATATTAAGGTTTTAGTTATGATACTCCCAAAATCATTCCGCATAAATCCACAGATTATTTGCAAAATTCTGCGCAGAAATGGCAAAAAATGTCCGCAGGTTCTGTCTGGCCCTAGTAATGAGCTATGATGCAGTTTGGCGGCAACTTATTGGAATATAGAAGACCACTCCTAAAGGGGATTCCAGAGAATGCAGTCCTGTAAACTTTGGTTCCAACCATATTACAATGACGCTCTCATCATCAGTGGTGTGAACACACAGCGTTGTTGTGGTTACAATGAACAGAGAAGTTGTCTGCAGCCTGTGAAGTCTCGCTTTTTGCTGTGATATTGACAGTACCCCGAACCAATGGCACTGTATATTAAATGTATGGGAAATAATTGGAAGTGAACCGGAGAGTGAGTAGGTCTATTCAACATCAAGAGGGCAATACTTTTAGGACTGCCACTCCATATAACCCCTTAAGAACTGCCCCTGGAGTTCTCACCATACAAAGTAATACAGGCCTCTGCAACCATTTACTGGTAATGTTAAAAAAAAATTCCAGTCACATAAGTGAGAGTGCAGAATTTTAAGGTCGCTTTGTTATTTGGCAGCCAGAATGGAACACGTATCTTCTAACCAATCAGGTTTGATTTGCCAATCACTTCCTGCAGTCAACAGCTGTATGCATGTGATGTGAGGCACATAGATAAAAACACTAGCATGCATATGAAGCAGCCTATTGAGTATTATTGTAAAAGACAGTGAAGAGAGAGAGAGAGAGAGAGAGAGAGAGAGAGAGAGAGAGAGAGGAGAAGAAATACCATCAACATATATGATGTAGATCAGGGTAGAGGTGAGAGACATAGAGAGGAAGAAATATAATTTTCAGTAGCAAAATCTAAAATAGTATGTGTGGTTGGGGTGCAATAAAAATCCTATGTTCGTTCATTCATTCATTCATTCAATTATTTTCTTTTCAGCTTAGTCCCTTTATTGGGAATCCTATGTTGTGCATCTCAAATATATCTGTGCAATACACAATCGATGCACTCTTTTTTTAAATGCTGCATGTCAGTTGAAGTGTTGCTGTAATATCTGCTATCAGATATTACAATAAAACAAATAAAAGCAATCCTATAGAAAACTTTCTTGTGCATATTCAAATACAGATTTGTTAACTGCATAACTCTTAATTATTTTATGACAACAGACACATTAAGAACAGATTCACCGATGTAATGCTTATAAAAAACAGATCTGGCAACAGGGAGCAGAGGCTGCAGCTGTGCCCACTGAAGCTCGTTCCCTTTAGTCTGCGTCACACAGCTACTGTGAGTCAGAGAAGTGACTTTATTTAGCGACATGATTTTAAATAATTTTTTTAATCATAGACCTTAGTATTAGACTTGAAGGTAAAAACTGACGAAGGTCTGGACAAATTGAGGATCCTCTAATGTTTTAATCGGTCCTTCTAATGATGGGTAAATTAAAAAAGTTTATTATAATAGTCTAATATTTACAGTTATAAAGTTTATAGTGTAAGAAAATACATTGTCATTTTGTCATTTTTAAAGCAGATATACAGTGTGTTTTATGGGGCTATTTTTATGCCCCAAAGGAAAATTGCAGTGTTTAATGAAAGTTCAATTTAAAATGTACAGTGTTCAGCATAAATGAGCACACCCCTCACAGATCTCTTTTGAAAATGTATTTTTATAGGTTGCTTTACAATATATTTGAGCATGTCTAACATTTATGTTCTGTTTCTTTGCATCAAGATATATTCAGGGTTCATACACATTTTTATTACTAAAATTCAACGACTTTTCCAGGACTTTCAAGTAAATTTTCATGACCTAATATTTCATGCAACGTCTATGTATACATGTTAAATAATAAGAAAAAAATATGCATATTCAAAGCTATTATAGCATATCATAAAACATGCATCAAATTAGTTTAAATGAATCTCAATATCCATGAAAAATTTATTGAGATAATGTTCACACAGCACTAATAATGCTAGAGCAAGTGTTTCTCCCAGGACAAAAAAGAAGACAACTAACCTACAGTATATTTAATTATACAGACATTTGTTAAACTAACGTCCATGACTTTTCCAAAACTTTGTGGGTTTTCTAAAACTTTTCCAGGCCTGGAAAATGCCATGTCGAAATTCCATGACTTTTCCAGGTTTTTCATGACCATATGAACCCTGTATAGTGTCTATTCACTGAAAAATTGGAGAAAACAATTATTCATTTTCATCAAGGATGCTAATGAGAAAAAAACATGGATAAACAACGCTTCCTTTCAATTAAAAAAATCTAGAAAACAATTCCGATTAAAACATTTGGCAAATATCAAGTAACTGGTAATCTTTATATAAAGGCAATACCCGCATATACAAATTAACAGAACAAATAATTAATATCTAAGGTCATTATGGTGGTTAGAAAAAAAGTGGGCAACCAAATTGTAAATAGGTGTGACCAACTGAGAAAGATAATTAATTAGTCGGAAGCAGAGCAATTCCAGCGTTATGAATGTGACATTTGCAGTAAAAACTCAAAACACAAATTGACATAAAAAAATATATGTTAACATTATATTAAAGGAACTGTTTATATTTACAAAACATTTAACCACAGAGTTATGGGATCAGAGAACTATCAATCTGTAAGCATTTTTAGATTTCAAATGAGGAAAGTAAATATTGTTTTGTTATGGATGTGACAAAAAAAAACTGCGAGTTTACAGTATACAACATACTTTGTAGAAATTATGTGAATTAAAGTGCACAACCCAAAAGAAATAATGCAAATCAAAAGAATAAGAGTCACTCACTACAGAACAAAAATCGTTGATTTTATTTTATTAGACATTTTTGCATTTATAGGCGAAAGCTTCGTTATGGATGTGACACTTTTCCATCATGGATGTGACAGATGTGAAAATGCCACTTGTGTGTCTTTGGTAAATCAAAAATAATAGTCTGAAAACCCTAACAGAGACATTTGAGCATTTTAAAGTACAGTAAATGACTTGCTTACACAAATACATTTTAGAAACGGTTTCTATAATTTGGTAAACTTATTTTTTTCATAGCAAGATTGACATTTGCATGGAATTGCTCAGCATGAGTCTGTAAAAGCTGCTTTTAGGTTGTTAGCCTTTCAACATCATTTAGAAAAAACAGGCAGGACATTAGCCTGCACTATAGATTCTTTAAGCAGCATTGGTCTAGCGGACCATGAAATGAGTGCTGGACTGGTCTCTGGATTCTTTCACAGACAACGGAAAAAGAAAACAAGGGTCTCTGGGTCACTATTTCAGGGTCACCCCGCCCACACTCCAGCCCAAGAGCGTTAGGGGGGTGGGGGGGTGGGGGGGGGGGGGGGGGGGGCCACATTCATGCAATGGGTCTAATTTGAATACCATCTGGTTGCTAGTTCAATAGAGGTAGCCAAGCCTCTAAAATGAGTGAAGAAAAGATGACAACAGAAAAAGGGCAAGGTCAGGAAATAAGAGCTCCACAGGGGGGAGAGCTCTGGCACAGGCAGAGAGGGGGAGCATACCCCAAAGGCTTGATGGCTGGAGTAGGGGGAAAATGCTTGTGAGAAACATGAAGGTTGTTTGTTTAAGGCCATTCAAGGAAAGATTATTTGACATGAAAGCTGAATTAATATTTGTGTGTGTGCGTGTTTGTGCGTGTGTGCGAACACATACACTACCGGTCAAAAGTTTGGGGTCAGTAAGATTTTTAAATGTTTTAAAATAAGCTTATCCTGCTTATCAAGACTGCATTTATTTAATCAAAAATACAGTACAAATTGTAAAATGTTATTGCACTATAAAATAACTGTTAAAAAGTAGTTTATAATTAAATTTAATCATTTATTCAAGTGGTTTTAATAATGAAATTTCAGCTTTAATACTCCAGTCTTCAGTCACATGATCCCTCAAAAATCAATCTAATAATAATAATAATTATTATTAATACTATTATTATTGATAGTCATAGTAATAAAAGCAATAATGATTGGAGTAATAATTTCATTTGAAACTCCGACAAAAAGTAATAAAGAAATATTTGATAAAGAAGTATTTAGCAATTTCTTTACATTTAATAAATGCCACCTTGATGAACAGAAAAAGTTTTATTTAAACTATTAAATACTGTTTTAAATTTAAAACTGACCCCAAACTTTGGACTGGTTGTATGTACACATGCAAGTGATGCTTTTAAAAAATAAAATGAATAAATGATTTTTTTTTTGCCAAAACTAGATGCCAAATACACTGGGTTTTGTATATGAAGAAGGAGAAAAATTCTAAAACTAAAAATGAAAAATTGTGAAATAATTGAATAGAATCTTTTATTACAACAACACCCTGCACATTCTGATAAAGAGAGGAAGAGAAAAAAAAAGAGTAATCTAGCCAACAAATAAAGGTAATAATTATCTTTAATTATGGTTCCAACTCAACTTTTAAAACGTTATTAATTCTATATGGAATCAACATGGAATTTGGGTACGTTAAAAAATGTTCTTAGACTACAATGAAAAAAACGGAAACAAAGGCACAGAGTCTTCTGATCAAACATACATGATTTCATGCAATTCCGTATTAAATGTAACTTCTCTAAAAAAGTAGAAGTTTTCTAAATGGGAAAAATAAATTTGCATACACACAGATCTTAAAAGTTAACTAAGCAACCCCAAACAATGAAGATTCAATATTATTTGTCTACTTAAATATATTCATTCATTCATTTTCTTTTCAGCTTAGTCCCTTTATTAATCCGGGGTCGCCACAGCGGAATGAACCGCCAACTTATCCAGCATTTGTTTTACGCAGCAGATGCCCTTCCAGCTGCAACCCATCTCTAAGAAACATCCATACACCCTCATTCACACACACATACACTAAGGATAATTTAGCTTACCCAATTCACCTGTACAGCATATCGTTGGACTGTCGGGGAAACCAAAGCACTGGGAGGAAACCCATGAGAACATGGGGAGAACATGCAAACTCCACACAGAAATGCCAACTGACCCAGCCGAGTCTAGAACCAGCGACCTTCTTGCTGGGAGGCGACATCACTACCGTGTCGCCTACTTAAATATAGTGAAAAGTAATATTTTTATGGAAAGACTATTAAGTACTCATATTGTGCTCAACAAGAGACTCATCCATTGCATCATAAATGCATCCTCTACACAAAATGTTTCCAAATGGGACATTGAAAATGCTCATGAGGCTGTAAAGTAATTTTAAATGTAGTTTGGACATCAACGTCATTGGCAAATGTTGGAAATAGAAGGTTAATCTCACACTGAAAGTGGTTTATGGTAGCCAAATATCAAATCAAAACCGTATCAAGATTTGGATCAGTTGGACTGGCATATTTAAACCAGTTCTTTAAATGTCAATTTTTATGTCTTTTCAAAACCAACTGCCCAATGGTACGGACTTGGACCTCAATGACTGCATCTTGCAGCTTTAATTTTGTTTTGAATTGATGTTTGTGGTGACATTAGCATAGCGAAAAAAACTGTGGCTGAATGGGTGTTTATGTGAAAGTAGTTACAAACTTTGGAATGTTCATCAGCTATTCAGAATCAAGAATTCAAAAGCACTGTACTAAAGACAAACGTATGAACATGGCAATATATGGCTTGCCTATGTTCGGCAAGAATAAAGTATATTTATAATGCAATATAAATCAACATATCCTTTATCCCAGTATAGAATACTACTATAAAATAGCATAATTTCTGTCTCCTTCTGTTATATGAAATCATGTCTGGTCAAGATAATGTATTTAAAACTCTCCACTGGTGTTATGGAGTGAATATGGACACAATATATCAGTAAATGTTAAAGTACATGTAAAACTGTAGTACATTTATTTAATACACTGAAAATGTTTTGCTGCACTCTACAGCCCTAACCAAAACAGTTCCAGATTGTAGGGGTATATTTCAGATTACATTTTATCAATATAATTGACTAATTCTTGCCATGTGGACAGTTTTAACCATATCGCAAACAATAGGATATTGCCCATCTATACTCCCAAAAGCCTTATGATGCAACAGGTCTTCATTTTCATTCATTAGCAACTCTACCATTCATAATCTAGTTTTCCACTGGAGCAGTTATCTGAGTTTTTCCTTGTATTCCACGCGCTGAATGGAATTTCCAGGCAAGTGCTCTTTACACTCACTGCGCTAACCTTGAAAATGTATCATGGCAGTGGAAACATGACCTGTTAAAGTTAAGGCCATTTGCAAACCATTACTGATTCAATTTAAGATTTTTCCCCCTCCTCCACACTACATGGTCACATCTTAACCGAAATTGGTGTACTGCATAATTTTTTGTGACCCATAACAATGTCTATTAATAGCAAACCATAAAACTTTGTGGAGGGCGCCACTGTGGCGTAGTGAGTAGCACGTTTGCCTCACAGCAAGAAGGTCGCTGGTTCGAGCCTCGGCTGGGTCAGTTGGCATTTCTGTGTGGAGTTTGCATGTTCTCCCCGAGGTTGCGTGGGTTTCCTCCGGGTGCTCCGGTTTCCCCCACAAGTCCAAAGACATGTAAATTGTCCGTAGTGTAGGAGTGTGAATAAGTGTGTATAGATGTTTCCCAGAGATGGGTTGCAGCTAGAAGGGCATCCGCTGCGTAAAACAAATGCTGGATAAGTTGGCGGTTTATTCTGCTGTGGCGCCCCAGATAAATAAAGGGACAAAGCCGAAAAAGAAATTAATGAATGAAAACTTTGTGGATACTAGTGTGAAAAAAAAAAAAAAAAAACGGCAAGTGTTCAAGTCCAAGTTCAAGTTAACATTGGCAAACAGATTACACCAAAAACCAAATAATTATTTTCAGGGTAATGACTTGCCCTGATGTCACTGGAAGAAAATGACATCCCAACAGACCAACTAAATAACACTCTAAAAACAAAAAATAACATTGAAATAGACTAAATGAAGCAGCATCAGCCTAGCCATTTCCTTGCTACATCCTTGCATATAAAACCGGCCAAATTTAAATGTTATAATGTTAATTAACCTTAAAATAGTATGATATAATAAAAAAAGAAAAGAAAAAATATATATTGGTTATACACTTTTCACCAATGCTTCAGAGAAAAAAAAAACTAAAATAAAATGGAAAACATTCAAGTATGCTGCATGCAGCAACTTTGCCTTCTCATGCTTGTTGCAATTGCCTAATGTTGGTGTTCAATTGCATACAGTTAAATTACTTAATTTTCTCAGATTTCTAGATACACTCATATCTAGTTGATTAGAGTCCACTTCAAATGCATGGGGGTTTAAATACGTCAATCAGAAATCTAAATATGCGCTAAATCAGGCCAGAAGGTCTAGAAACTACAACTTAGAATTTGCTTTTGAGACCATCACTGCTCTAAAAAATGATGAAGACACATCTGTTCCATACACACCAGTTTAAGCAAAAATAAAAAAATAAAAAATAACGCAACTCTATATTTTTTATTTTTTATTTTTTTATTATGATCTAGCTTTATAACTAATGTGTGAAATTTTACACTCATTGTGTGTACTATTACTTTTAATTTAGGCTCTTCTGAAAGACTGCTGGGGATATTTCATCTGGATAAAAGAATCTTTTTAATAAATGAGTGTTAATTATCAAGAAGAAAAGAAATCATTGCACGGGGCTCTAACAGATGTTTAGGCATGAGTGAACACATGACTGTCATGCCTCATTTGTTTTGAGTTCTAGGAATCAGCCAGTGATACCTTCATTTAATCCATGTTTCTTAATCTTGACTTTTATATGACCCCCCACCCCCATAGGAATACATTTTCATTTAGCGTAAAACTCAATCCTATATGTTTTTTTAATGTTATAAAATACTAAACATACGCAAAGTATTTTTAACAAAGTATTTAAAATAAAAAAGTTTTCAGTTCTGCAACTACATACCCTAGATAAGTTCTCTCAAACCATGTCTACATTCTATAAATGCAGTTATTTCATATTAGGATGGGCTTACCCAAAAACAACTGTAGAAAGAACCTGCATAGTACAGCCTCGCTTGATGTCTAAAATTAGACCTTGTAAAGGCACACTATACAATTTTTGTCACTAGACGGTATGCCACGGCTATTCAATTGGCGGCCCGCGGGCCGAACCCGGCCCCCAAGGCAATTTGTTCTGGCCCTCCAATTAGTGACCAAGACATCAGAAACACATTTAGTTCAGTCAAGAAACAGCCGCTAGTTATGAAGTGAGGTGCGTCTGTTGCATCCAGCATGAGCTGCAGTTGAAGGCTGCGCAGAGCATGAGTCACCTGACACTAAGCGAGTGGCACGAGCAGCCGAAAACATTTGGATATGTTTGTAGAAAAAGCCTTTTGTACACTGCACTGCTATCGTTGTTAGGGATGCAACGACTTGCCGATTTCACTACGCTTTAATACATCGCGGTTAATTAATCGTAAAGGCTTCTCAACGCTGCGTTTCTGTTGCACGGAATGAAACTGCTGCAATTAAACAGTTATGCCACCTGTCCGCTAGTTGAAAGTTTTGAGCTTGTACGCTGAGGCCAATAAGCACGCACACTGAATTAACTATAGCGGCGGGACATTACAATATCATGTCCTTCCCGCGCGCAAGTTTGTTATTTCTAACGTAGAATACGCCAGTGTGCGTGCGCAAGCGGAGCAACGCGCTCGCGACGTTCTGGGCGCACGCAGTAGTAACATCTCGTGCTGTTGCGGTGAGGTTGTGCGTGGCTTTCAGTACAATGTAAACAAAAGATATGTTAGACGAATTATTATTAAAATGATTATGTATGTGCACTCTCTCAGAAATAGAGGTACAGGAGCTGTCACTGTGTCTGGGATAATGTTAATGTTGTTTTCATAGATAAATATGGCCACAATGTAAATACACAGTACATTTACGATCTTTTTGCTACATTAGATCGTTATGATAACATAATATATGCCTTCAGTGATTTCCTGAAGATAAACACCAAAAAAATAACACAACTGGAATAACTACAGCAGTCGTGATCGTCTGATTTCATATGAAGCAAGAGATCGCGATGACATATGATGACGTGTGCAGGTGTTGAAGTGCTGTCCCAATTCTTAGGGGAGAAGCTTGAAGGCGTAGGGGTGAGTGAGTGGAAGTGCCATATAGCCTTTCAAACTAATTTTTTAGGGCCACACTACAAAATATAGCAGTTACAGCAGCAAAAAAATGCAAAAGAGAGCAAAGATCTACAAACAAGCATCTCATTTGATACATTCACATGTATTAATTAGTTACGATCTTGATCTTCAAAGAAACGTAAAAAATGTAAGTTTTTCTAATCAGTCCTTTAATAACCGCTGCAAAATATTAGAAATATTAGAAAACATATTTTTAATTCTGATAACCTTAGCTGATGACTTGTTTTTTATATTAGTAGACAAACACTGTACCAACAGTCTTGGTGCTAGAGCTTGTGATTTCGAAAACATAATTAGGGGCCAAGCAGCAAAGCTGCGAAAGCACCTATTGCTTCCGTTTGCGTTCCTATTCTTAGGGGCCAAGCAGCAAAGCTACGAAGGCACCTATTGCTTTCATTAGCGTTCCTATTATTATAAGGGGCCAAGCAGCAAAGCTGCGAAGGCACCTATTGCTTTCATTAGCGTTCCTATTATTATTATTATTATCCTTCTTCTTTCGCTATATTTGAATGGCAGCCCATATAACCGTACGCGGGAAAGTTGTATAATTTGGCTTAATGATAGAGGGCAGTGTCAACATGAACCACAGCAAACCTGAAGTCTCTAACTCAAACTCTCTAGCACCACCACTTGTCCAAATTTTTACTTATGTTTATCATTTTAACTTTAGAAATGAATGGACTACAATCAAAATTCTAATTTTTTTCTCTGAATCCTTGGCTCAAGCCGATTCAAATGACGTCATTTTCCATCAGGAAATATTTTCGCTATTTTGATTTTTTTTTTTTTTTGCAAAACCCAAGCCGTTTATCCGATTTTCACCACATGATCAACAGACGATGCTGAACTCCAGTTAATTCGACCAACCGTTTTTGTTTAATTTGCGAACAAATCTAACGTAGAGCTTGCAATCGACTTAAAGCAATATCTCTGTAACGCATTGACGTATTCACACCAAACATGGTGTTATGACAACCAGGTTGGATCTAGATCTGCAGCGTTTCAGAGCACTGTCCCCTAGTGTTCCAGAGATACAGAAAATAGTTTTTCTGCTTATATCTTCTCAGTCCTTTGTTCAAATCTCATAAAACTGGTCTCTTCACATCCGATAGAGCGTGCCGAGTCAAATAATGTCAGATTTTCCCAGGTCAGCCATGTTGGGCTTCGTTCATTTAGATTTTTGTCAGAAAATGCTATATTTCGCAAATGTGTTCAAGTATCATTACAAAACTTGGTGTGCATCTTCGACACCATGCCCTGAAGATACTCAAAAATTTCTGGGGCAATTTTTGAAAAATGCTAATAACTTTTTCTAAACATTCCTTATTGACATTACATGTCTCTTGTTACATTCCCTGGATCATGCAGAGACCATTGATACCAAATATGCCAAAGTGAACTCAATTTCATGTCTGCCATTTTGTTTTTGGTTGAAAACCTGTTTTTTCCAAACTCCTCCTAGACAGTTTTTCCGATTTTTACCAAATTGGACTCTGATGTTCTTCAGACCATGCTGGCAAAAAGTTATGGAATTCATGTTGATACGCAACATGGTTTTTGTTAATGCCAACGACAAATGTGCTGGCGCACAATGTCAAAGATCGTCTGAGGCTGTAATTCTGCAATGTTTGAACATATTGACACTGAACTTTAGCAGTCATTGGCATCTCACAATAACCACCACACATAAATTTGGCAACAGCACCACCTTTACATTAACGTTTCTTGTAAATGAAGTCTTGACATGACTTGAATTACTTTGAAACGATCGTGTTATCATCGGTCCCGTCCTTTGAAGCGAGTCCTTTAGCTCTGGCATCGGTCGTCTATTATTTAAATCACGTTTTGATTGAAAGTCCAATTTTGAGAAATTGAGCTGATATGATATTTTTTGCAGTCAGTCAGAGCTAAACAGACTCCTATTGAACTTTACTGCATAGAAGAAGAGCAACCACTAAGAATAAACGTGAGTTCAGGTGTGCCCTCTTCATGAGCTACTGCCTGCCTGACCTCATGTTTTTTTCAGATGCGACTTTATGTCAGATTTTAACACTAAATAAGTGATAGACATACAGGGAATATATTACATATATGGGAAATGAGGACGTATAATAAGAAATGTCTAGAATGTATAAAAACATTTTAATAAAGCATTACATTGGCATCATACACAGAGTGAGCAAAAGTGGCAGGCTCAAGCCAGTTTGCAAGGGATTGCGCAATCTGACATGAGACCCAGCTCGGACTGCCTCATCTCACTTCTACACTGTAACTGAACAGGAAGTACGCAACACACAGCGATTTTGATCATAAAAATGATTGAAATCCGTTAAATCATAGAAAAATTGCATCTATAGCACAGATCAGTGGAAAAATATTGTTTTTATTATTAGTACACACACACACACACTTGAAGTCAGAATTATTAAACAACCTAAATTATTAGCCCTCCTGTTTATTTTTTGCCCCAAAGTCTGTTTAACAGACATTTTTTCGACACATTTCTAATCACTGATTTGTGTTATATATATATATATATATATATATATAT
>CAIGQQ010034625.1:410202-432356 GCA_903798035.1 Danio albolineatus
TCTCGTTATTAACCACCACACAACGCAGACCAAAGAACACGGTTACAAATGCACAGAATGTACAGATATGTATGTGCACGTCAAACCTGACAGGGCACATATTCCAAATCATATAACAAAAAACTCACTTCGGTGCCCAATAACAAAATTAATTAATTAAAATAAACAAGGGGCGCCACGGTGGCGTAGTGGGTAGCACATTCACCTCACAGCAAGAAGGTCGCTGGTTCGAGCCCCGGCTGGGTCAGTTGGCATTTCTGTGTGGAGTTTGAAAGTTCACTTCGTGATTGCGTGGGTTTTCTCCGGGTGCTCTGGTTTCCCCCACAAGTCCAAAGACATGTGGTGAATTGGCTAAGCTAAACTGTCCATAGTATGTGAGTGTGAGTGGATGTTTCCCAGAGATGGGTTGCAGCTGGAAGGGCATCCACTGCCTAAAACACATGCTGGATAAGTTGGCGGTTCATTCCGCTGTGGCGACCCCAGATTAATAAAGGGACTAAGCAGACAAGAAAATTAATAAATGAATGAATAAAATAAACAATATACTGCATGTCTCAAACAATACACACATGCATCTCGAACCAAGACAATAGAATTTAACAGGGTTTTTTTTCATGAAAAATTCCAGTAAAAATTAGATTAAAAATGCAATAGGATGCAATAGGAAAAGATGACCATGCTGAGAATTCTCCTACCAGACCTTACTGCATGCTCTAATCCAGTACCTCCAAGTTTCTTGCAGGGGAATGAATGAAAAGTTATGAAAAGGCAATCAAGGCCTGTTGCTCGAGAATTTGTATCTGCCACCGTCTGCTTGCACGCACAAAGTGAGAAATGAACTGCAGTTGAACTTGTTGCAAAATGAAAAACTAAATGCACCAAAATCACATTTGGTGCCATGATAAACATGAACTATTGTTGAGAGAAACACCAGAGGAATGGTGACATAATGATGTTAATTAAACTTTGAAAAATAGGAACATGAAAGGACCATTAAAAAAACAACTCATGTAAACAAACACATGAATCATATTATTGTCTTATTCAAAGTAAGACAAATAATTAGATTACTGACGTCCAGTTAAACATAGTCCGTGTGGATGAATCTGTTCAGTCCCATCATGCATTATATACACAAAATATTTCAAAGATATCAAGCTCAGGTTCTGCCAATAGATAATGCCATGTGCCGCAGTGATTTATTGGTTTCAGTGTGTAGGCAGTGCTCTGGTGGCATCTGTCTGTTGACAGAGTTTGGGTTTATTCTCCATGTGGTCCGTTATTCACCAGACCACATGGACAATAATGACATTTAAAGACATCATTATTGAAGCAATGACGGCATCAGCCTTTGATAAAACTTCATCCATGGATACCTATCTGTAAACATTCCACAGAGCTAGGCAATATGCTGCAATATCACTTATGAATCATTTTTCTTTGTTTCTGCATTGATGACGACAGAATTTTTCAAATACATAACCAGAAGATTAATCAACAGATATGAATGGGGATAGTACACCCTCCGAAATAAAAGTACGCAAGCTGTCACTGGGGTGGTACCTTGTGAGAGAGTCACTTTAGATTAAAATGTTTGCTAAATGCAAATGTAAGCTTGTAGGCTGAAATAACAAGCACATGCTGACCTAATGAACATTTAAAAATCTGAGGTGTGATAGTGATAAGAATCGATAAAACTTGTACTGAGATAAAAATCTTTTTTTATACTTACAAATATCCATATGACCAATTAATTTATTATTAGAGACATCTTGAAGCATTATTTGTTGCACGATATACCACTACACCTTGTGCAAGTCCTAGAAAGTACTCTTAGTTTGGTTTTGATGCAAGTTACAAAAAAAAAAGAAAAAGAAAAAAAAGTGTTTCTTCCCATTAAGGCCTTCTCAATATAAATAATGCAAAGCCTAAACTGCAATCTAATGCATTTAGTTGTTCAGCCTTCCTCAGAGTAATTATGCATTTATGCCAACATCTTACAGCTTCGACAACAAAAAAAGCTGAAGTCTATTTAAGGGGAGTATTTTATTATTAAATTACATTTGATTCGATTAAATTACATTTACCATTGCTGTTCAAGGAAAATTATTTTTAAAATAGTCACATCAATCATTCACTAGAAGGTTGGCTAAAAAACATGCATATAGCATATTGAATTTTGAACTTTTTAAACTATATTTGATTATCATGATATTATGTCAGAAGAAGGTGTAGCATGCAATATTCTGTAGGTGTTTTTTAATCTTAATTTTAATTAAATGAGAATCCTCTTGTAAGATTATTTGTCAACAGAAACTTTAATATGAACCTTTTTATACCATTACATTCGCCATCTTGAGAAATAAAGTTTTCAATTTACTTTAAAAAAAATGAGGTTCTGCACAGAAAATAAATAAAAATCAACCAACCCTTTGAAATTTGTAAATTGAAAATTTGAATTTAGGGATGCACCGATACTGATACCAGTATCGGGTCGATACTTGGTTGAAATATTCGTACTCATTTCGTAAATGAAGGGCCGATACCACGCACCAATACCACTCAACAGTAATTCACTACTTGGATGTAATTTGTTGTCCTACCTGATGTTGTCCTACCTTCAATGTCTTAATGTATTAATTAATTTATTATATATTAATAGCTTAGTCCTTATTAACAATCTGTGTAAAATATATTATTAATGAATCTATAGGCTACTGAAGAATAAACCGATTATGAAATATGATCCTTGCATAATGAAAACAGATAAACAAGCTAGCACTCATTATATATATATATATATATATATATATATATATATATATATATATATATATATATATATAAACTATAAAAAAAATGGATTAAATTTTAGGTAATGAGACTTTATGTAAAAAAATCTAAAGACTACAGGCTAAATAAAGGTGCCTCGTCAGAGCTGACCTTCACTGCGGTCAACGCGCGCCTGTCAGTTTGCAGCTTCTGTAAAGATCAGACAGCCTATAAAGATCACACAATCTCAATAAACACTTCATGTAAATGTATAAATATTTCGATAAGTATCGTTAATAGAATATTTACAATTATCAGATCTTGCTTTTGGTTATACCGGCTTTGATCTCCCGTGCGCACACCATATAGCTAGCCTTTATGTTAGCGTATATAGGCTAAGCATATATTATTAATATTAAAACACATTCATACAAACTAGCCATCGTTTGATTGATTTTTTTTTATTCATTTCTGTATATTTTTAAAATCAAACGAAAAATGCAGTAATTTGTTTATTTTGGTTTTCATTTCATTAGAATTAATATTTATTAGGCTACACAACTTCTACATAACATTGGCTCTGATTGCGTTTTTACAGATATCCTACAGATAGACTTTTTGGCTCAAAGACATTTATACCTGTTAATTTCAGTGCTGTATATTGACAGATTTCGCAAAGGCTTCGGCTATTCTAACTGTCGGCTGGTACCAGCCTCAGTTTTGTGACTTCATCGACGTCTGGATGAAATTGAGAGAGAGATGAGATGAGACATCAGATTTGATGTGTGCCGCACGTCACAGTTATTTTACTGCAATTTTTGAATATTGGCTCATCTAAAGGAACTTTTTATTCGATTAAAAGCCGAAATATTGCCAGACAGACGGAACTTTCGGTTTTGGACGAGAGCAGCTTTAGTGATTAAAGACACACAGGATACACACAGGATACGCTCTTGCAGGCCTATTCATAATTGATTTTTTTTAGCATTAAACACATAATAATCAAGTGCTAAAAGTACAGATGAACTTCAGAAACAGTGAGTGATAACGTTGGCGCAATGTGTGCTTTGTTTCTCTGATGTCAGTGGCGCGGCATTGCTAAATCACTTTTGCTTTAATAAAAAACTAAACAAGATTATATATTATTAAACATTATGAGATGATGGTCGTGTGATTTTTAAAATAAGAGTATACGTTGCGTATTAATGGCTATTGAGACCTTATCTACCCGCGACCCACCCATAGTTAAACATCAAGTAGTCTACTTTTTGATTACCTGACCAGCGGATTAACAGCCTTGTGAATATGAAAGAATCGTGCAAAACAGGGTTTTATGCGTCCCCAATATGCAGTGTCAAGAGAGTGACTCCATAAGGTAACGTACACTGCACACACTGTGTGTAATATGTACGCGTGTGGGTGCAAGAATAACTCATCCTTTAAATGTCCATGCTTAATCATTAATAGATAAGGTCTATGGATTTGCAGGGGTATCAACAATGTGTGTATATTTTTGGTTTGGAAAAGCCTTCTGTTAAAGACAGTTGTCCTCATCCTTGCTACAGGCAAAAAAACTCCTTTCAAATGAATTGCACGTTTATTGAAACCAAATCTATGAAGTATCGGTATTGGTGAGTACACAAATGAAAATACTCGTACTCGTATCGGTTTGTAAAAAAGTGTTAATGGTGCATCCCTATTTGAATTACTTTGAAAATTGAAATTAATAAGAAAACAATCTTTTAAATGTTTTCCATCTTTTCATATGGTCAAATACAGTAGCAGGATAGAAATCTAAAACGACGAAGATTTCATGTTATAAGGCTGGCTCACACTGTGCGATTATTATTATTATTTTTTTTAAATGTCAGACTGCACAAACATGGCTCGCATGTCACACTGTAAGATCTCAGCTATCATAAAGTTAGACTGAACTACAATGAAGACGCACCAAAAACAAAAGAAAACGGCCCCGGAGTTTGACGTCATCCACCCGTGACACTTTCACTATCCTACATTCTGAAATGATTACTCACAGCAAATGCAAACAAACTGTAGCTGCAATTTTGCACACAGCGAGCCTCAATAATAAAACCAGGAAGAAAAATAGGGTTTTGACATTTCCCCGCAGTCATTTAAATTGTCACATGGATTGCGTCATGAAACTTGGTGCTCCTATTGGTTCTTGGATTGACGCTCATTGCAATTGTTGTCACACTGCAGGAAAGATTCTGAAATCTGCGGTTGTCTGTGGAAATGTCAAACCAAAAATCAAAGATCACAGATTTTAGCCCAGGATTTCAGGAATCATTTAGGATTTCACAAATTTGTCTCAGATGACAAAATGGTGGCTGAAATCTTCCAGTGTGAGCAGGGCTTTAAAAGGAATGATTAAGGATTAAGGTTTAGGGAATGACATCCCAGGTAGGGATGTGAGGTATACTGGGAAACATACCAATACATACTAGATTTTAAATCATAATGTTGCTCAATTTTCTATTTCACAGGAAGCAATTCACCTGCATCAATTTGATGTTCAAACCCGTAAACTTAACAACAGAATAATGTGATTGATCAAAGATAAAACTCCAATGCATAAGCAAAATATTAGAAGTGAAACTGCTTTTATTTTGAATATAAAACAGATGCTAAAGATGAATGAATTGACCCAACAAACGCACCTGTATTCAAGAGTTGCTATAAATCATGTGTTGCTACAGAAAGCACATCAGCCCTTGCCAAGTGTTGGACACTTTCTCATCTTTTCCACAAATTTAAAGATTGACGTGAATTCACTATTTCATAAATTAAAGATGCTGTATGTAAGTTTTTGACTTCTAAAGCAAGAAAAAAAACATGTTTGCATATATTTAAGAAACATGCTAAGTGAAAATTGTTGTTTATCTGAAAAACAATGCTGAAGTCAGATATTGTCAGATATTTTGTGTGTAAAACGTGTATTGCAAGTAGTGATGTTGGTTCCACGATTGTTATCATCAAGTGTTCATGAGATGGATTGCCTGTGGGAAGAAACTTTCTGTGTCAGGCTGTTCTGGTGCGCAGTGCTCTGTAGCGTCGACCAAAAGGAACAGTTCAAAGAGGCAGTGTGCTGGGTGTGAGGGGTCCAGAGGGATTTTGGCAGCCCTTCTGCTCGCTCTGAATAAGTACAGTTCTTGGAGAGTAGGGAGGGTTGTACCAATGATTCGCTCAGCAGTCCGAACTATTCAACGTAGTCTTCGAAGGTCAGATTTGGCAGCTGAGCTAAACTAGACAGTTATTGAGGTGCAGATGACTGATTCAATAATCGAGGTGCAGAACTGTTTCAGAAGCTCCTTTGGAAGGTTGAACTTCCTCAGCTGCAAAGAAAGTACAGCCTTTG
This sequence comes from Danio albolineatus, assembly GCA_903798035.1. Lineage (NCBI taxonomy): Eukaryota > Metazoa > Chordata > Actinopteri > Cypriniformes > Danionidae > Danio > Danio albolineatus. The sequence continues at coordinate 416,354 of CAIGQQ010034625.1, forward strand.
TTGAGCTTTTTTAACAATGGAGTCAATGTGAGTGTCTGAATGACTCCACTGCAGCCACAGTGCTGTCCATGATGCTCAGTGGGGGGAGAGCAGGGAGTTTTCTCCTGAAGTCCACTATCATCTCCACTGTTTTAAGCGTGTTCAGCTCCAGTTTGTTGTGACTGCACCAGATAGCCAGCTCCTTAACCTCCTTAACCTGGGCAGGAGAAGTTTTGGGATGATGGTGTTAAAAGCTGAGCTGAAGTCAACAAACAAGATCCTTGCATAGGTCCCTGGTCTGTCTAGGTGTTGCAAAACATAATGCAGTCCCATATTGACTGCATCATCCACAGACCTGTTTGCTCTATAGGCAAACTGAAGAGAGTCCAGTGAGGGTTCAGTGATGTCTTTCGGGTGGGCCAGCAACCATTTTTCAAACGACTTCATGACCACAGATGTTAGCGCCACCGGTCTGTAATCATTTAGTCCTGTAAGTTTGGGTTTCTCTGGGATGGGCATGATGATGGAGCGTTTGAGGCAGAAGGGCACTTCACACAGCTCCAATGATCTAATGAAGATCAGGGTGAAGATGGGGGCCAGTTGGTCAGCACAGGATTTTAAACAGGCTGGTGTTATAAAATCTGGGCCTGGTGCTTTTTTCCTCTTCTGTTTCAAGAAGACCTGGCGCACATCATCTTCACTGAACTGAAGTGCAGGTATGGGGGAGGCGGGGGGTAGTGGAGGTGTTAATGGTGGCACGAAGATCAGTTCAGAGTGGGTGTGGGGGGTTTTCTCAAACCGGCAGTAAAACTCATTCAGGTCAGTGCTGGGGGATGGTGTCTTGTAGCTTGTGATGTTTTTCAAACTTTTCCACACGAATGCCGAGTCGCTGGAAGAGAACTGACTCCTCAGTTTCTCAGAGTAGTTCTTTTTAGCTACTCTGATCTCTTTTTCCAATGTGTACTTGGCCTGCTTATACAAGGCCCTCTCCCCATTCCTGTAAGCAGCCTCTTTGGCCTGACGTAGCTGTCCAAGTTTTACAGTGAACCATGGTTTGTCAGTGTTGTATGCGAGTTAAGTCCTGGTAGGAATGCACACGTCTTCACAGAAACTGATATAAGATGATTGAAAATTATTGAAAATGAGTGTTCCATGCCAGAACACTCTATTTATGCTCTTTTAATCTGCCTAATGCCAGTTTAGCCAATTATATTTCAGCACTCCGGGTTGCCTTGATGGAAAACTGCATATTTCATTCATTCATTCAAAAAGGCTCTGAAAGCATGTGTCTGTGACCGAAATGTGACATCTGGTGGATAGTATCAGACTCCGAAATAAGGCAGATTCAGTTGCACATGAGGTTATTAATTAGCAAATAATATAAATATTATGAACGTATTAAGTGAGCAGGTTACACTGTAACTGCGTGTCCTAACAAAATGCTTCATGATGAGATACGCAGTGATAAGCAATTTGGCTGTTTGCACCAGACGACACATGACAGAAATGTAAATACAGCCATTCAGAAGCACAGATTATGCACTCACGAAATGGTAAGGTTTATAATCTATTTAATACATATTAACCCCCTTAAACATTATTAAATGTAGATGCTAAATCACGTGTTTAGTTCCAAAGTTCAATTTCAAGATCTGCTGCTGCTTTCAGTATATGGCAATGGCATTCAAACTCACATTGTTAGAATTTAACACTGAATAAAGCACATGAGGTTTACCTGAGGTGATCATTGTCCGATTTTTGTTGTTCACCTGTGAGAAATAGAAGCCTATTCTAATATATCAACTTGAGGTGTTGATTAGAACAAAAAATACTTTTAATATGGAAAACATTCCTTCTATCGCGTGCCATTGCTTTTGTTTAGAGCAGTTACTCTTGTCCTCAATCTGGCAACCTGCGCTTCCATTTGTTTTGATTCAGGAGTGTAATACCTAGTTCAACCACTGGGTATCAAACTTGCATACTGCACATTTATTATTAAAACACTGATCAATCCAAGCGACAGCCTTCTGCTCTCTTTTTTCAAATTAATACGGAAGTAACTGAAACTGCAATTAATCGAAAGGCCAATGAGGCTGGCTGCAAAATAGAGCAAATCTCTATTGAGTCCAATGTTAAAATACCCAAATAAACAGCAGAAAAAAAAAGTGTTTTAAGCTTGGTACAAAAATTTATTTAGTACATATATCTAATTCATAGAGGTGTGAACCTACAGTGGTCTTACGGTTCAGTTTGGTTACAATTATCATGCCATCAATTTTGTTCAATTCGTTATCTCGTTCCATACACATTTTTATATTTTACTACACAGCAGAGGAATTCTTGTATTAAAATGTCTAAATAAATTTATATTTTATTTGTAAAACTATTTTGTCCTAAAAGAGCCCCTATTATGGGTTTTTGAAACTGAGCCTGCATGCAGTGTGTAACACAGCTCTAAGTGAAGTGAAACGTCCAGCTAAGGCTTAAATCTGAAAGTGCACAGTGTTTAAAACTATTGATTCATCTATATAAGAGTCGATTCATAGTTCCTCAAACGAATCGCCGTGCTTAAGAGTCTTTAGCTGTTGTTTCGGCATGACGTGAACACGAAACATAAACCCCGTCCATTTGTGTGCACGCAGACCAGGGAAGATTCGAAACCCCCAACCCCACCCACAAACAATAGCCGCAAGCAAAGGTTGCCAGATTGGGCGGTTTTTAATTTGATTGTGCAGGTAAAAAACCTTTTGGATAGGGTTTGGACTGGAATCAGTCAGCTACATCTGGCAACACAGAGAAGAGCACTGTGCCCAGCTGGATATTATTGAAAGTGTGCAGATGAACCAGAGATGAGACTGTGAAGGGTCAGTGGTTGAGGTTTATTTTTGCAAAAATGCCTCAGCATTATAGCCCCAGCCTTGTGCTGTGTTCCCTCTGAGGAGTGCTTCTGAAATCTACATGCTTACAACAGAGGATTCGTCGACCGTTTGATAAAAGAAGGATCAGAAAAGACTATTGGTGTATGCAGGGGCGGACTAGCCATAGGGAGCACCAGTACATTTCCCGGTGGGCTGACGGTGAATCTGGCCTGCTATTCAACAAGTGTGAGTAAGTGCAATTAAAACGGTTGTCTCTTTGTTTTCTCTAGCTTGTAAATAATGCATTTAATTGTGTTTTGTAACTTTTAACCACTTGTAGTGTAACTGGTTAACTTGTATTCTCATATCGTGTCTAAAAGCACGTTGTAAACGCTTGTGTCGCTTTGTTTACGGATTAAAATAAATTTGTGAACTCGTGTTCCTCTCCTGTTTATCGTTGCTATGGCTACATCAGCTCTCCTACACACATGCGGTGGTCCTGTTTTATAATGGTTCAGCTTTTGCCGCTGTGTGCATTAATACTGCATGTGTGTTGCTGTTTTTAATTTATGGTTGAGAATAGAGTGATATGCTGGGAGACCGGGGGTTAGTTTCAGGAAGGAGGTGTCTGAAATACAAGCGACTCCCGGGAAAATTAGTGTTGGCAGATATGCTCACGCACACACTATGACTACATCAACATTGATAAGCTGTGGTGGGCATTCTCTCGTGCTGAATGATGTCGACCAATCGCAACAGACTGGGTCATCGGTCCAATCAGCGCAGTTTAGCATCGCGCTAAGGAGGGGTTTTTGAACAAATGAATCGCTGAACAATTCATAGAGGAGTTGTTGGGATAATTAGGAAAAAATAAATGCATATTATAAGACAATGAAAGTGTTTTTTGACCATGCATGCATGCGTGCTAGCCTGTTGTTGGAGACCCCCAAAACCAAAATATGATCCTTTTTAATGTATAATAGGGGCTCTTTAATGGCCTGTTTCCACTGAGTGGTACAGTACGGTGCGGTTTGTTACAGGTCAGTACGGGTCACCTTTATCAGGCTTGCGTTTCCACTGCTAAAGGGTACTCTTTTTGTGGGCAAGGTGTACGACAGACGTCTTTTTCGCTCGAGGAAATGTCTACAGTAAAGCTTTATGGGTCGTTCACAAATCATACGAGAAGCACTTCTCACAAAACAGAGGCTTTATTATACACATAAACACTGGTGTAAATGTTCTGATTATAACTGCAGACCAATGATGCGAAATAGCCTACGGTCGGCGATTATATCAAATAAATAAATAAATAAATGCAGCATATATGAACACATACAGCCCCACACAGTCTCCGATGTTACCAAATTACAGAAAAACTACACACAAAAGACATTTAGTCCCTATTTAGGTTCAAAAACAATACGAAATATAGCCCCCAGTCAGTGCAGAGTATCTGTATCTTTTATCTTCACCAGTACATGTAGCCTCTCCGTCATTATTCTCTCGTTAGAAAGTAATTCCGTCATTCCGAGTTTATAATAATCCAGGTTAAGAACTTTATTTCAAATATTGACGCGAGCGCAAGAGACAAGCGAAACCTCTCGCGTTTGCGCTTATGGGCTCGTAACACATAAGAATCTGCTCTTCTCTCGCCTTTGTGGCTATTCAAGCTGACGACAAGGTTTAAGCTCAGGTCGACCATGGCTTGTTATTATATGCTGATATTATTTCGGAGCATTGTCTCTCGGCTGTGTATTAAACATGGCGGGTCCTTGCTGTTTTTGTTCTGCTTGTTGCGCAAGCAAATGACGTATCTCTGTAAGCCAGTGGCGTTCAGCTGCGCGTCTAGCTCCGCCTTACGGCACCCTTTCTGTTTTTTGGTACTCCTTCGAAAGGGTGACTAAAAAGTGGTACGGTATGGTTCGGTTCGGTGCGCTTTTAGACAGTGGAAACGGCCTTAAAAGCGTACCGAACCGTACCACACAGTGGAAACGGGCCATAATACAAACAGTCAGGTATATGAACTGCACCTTTAAAAACTCAAGTACATGCACAGAACAACATGAGCATTTATAGCAAATAAACAAATGTAAATATCCTGCTTACTTTCTGAGCTTGTCAAGCCAGTTCTTATACCCCTATGATTGGTCACGTGCTCAACAAAAAAAGCTGCGATTGGCTCTAACGCTCTGGTGCTGTTCGCTGATGAGTGACGAGCGATACAGACACGAGCAAGAGGGAGTTTTCTCCACCGCGTCTATCAAGGATCACAGCTGATCCATGATAGACGCAGTGGAGAAAACTCTCTCTCGCTTGTGTTTGTATCCAAAAGTATCGCTGTAACAGCCGAGAGGAGAGGAAAAGTCATGCCAACGGATCACAGTGAGAGAGAGAAATGGAGTCTACTTTCATTTTCTCAAATCGCAGTAAAATATTGGCTTTTGTTGTTTAGTGTCAGTGAATGACTGTCCAGCAAACAAACACAGAGTGAATTGTGCAGAGTTTCTCTAGTAGTTGGAGTGTTTTAATTACTTGCGCTCGCCTCCCTTGCCATAGTAAGCTATGGCGACATACCCCATAAGAAAAAAATGACGTCAGTACCTAATAACCGATTATCCTCTATTACTAAACCGATACCGAATTGTCCGCGTAGGTAACGCAGTGCACTGAAGAAACAATTATTTTTGACACCCCTATTAATTCTGTCTGATCTCATTTCTTTTTAAAATGTATTTATTAAAAAGGTAGCAATATTTCTGTGCCTGGAGTTTGCACTCCAAACATGCTTGCACAGGCAATTTAGCTTTTTAAAATTTTATTAGCATGTGAAACGCAAATCCTGTTTTCAGTAAGGCCTTTCTGCAGGTGTTTTCTCATATTTAAGATTCTAAAAAAATCCTTCATATCTTTTGTGCGGTAATGTTCTGTACATCATGGTTATTTTTACAAACCTTTTCTCCTAAAGTTTTTAATGTCTTAACTTTTGAGGCCGGTTATTTGTTATCTATGCTATTGATACCCAAGTATTACATTCTGGTATTACACGGAATCCAGAGTTAAGATAGGGGTGAATGATTATTCATCATGTAAGGAAAGTACGGTGTTGTGACCAGTAGTAAATCTCTTCCAGAAGTCCAGAGGGCACTCTCGAACAATCAAATATGCCCATAAGAAACACAGGAAATACCTGGTAAATCTTTAAAGCTTATGATAAGCATAAAATATAACCACTTTCATTTGATTTAACAGGATTAATAAACACACGACCATGACAACATATGGTTTATTCATGCTCGTCTTATAGTTTTTCTGAAAATGTAAGGAATGATGCAATGTCTTTGTCACCGCTTAGAATGCTAGATATAAATACGTTGTGTGGCTTATTCTGTGTAAGAAGACATATCACTTCACAGAAGGACTTAATTCAAACTAACTCGACTGAAGCTATTTGCACATGCTTTCAGATTTAACATTAACAACATTTACTGCAAAGGGCCATAGTTCACAGAGAAGTTATGCAAAGAGCTGTCAATATCACAGAATGATTTTTGCAAATAATAATTAGAAATATTTTGCATAGTTTGGCAGAGAACTTTGGTTTTGTGTAGTAAACACTGCTTCAGCTGATCACAGGTGCCGGAGATTCACAGCTGATTGCAGAGCTGGCTTTATAGAATATTGTGCATGACAATCACATGCGATTTATCGTTCAGCCATAGTTAAAAAACAATGAAAAAGAACCCTGTGAAATTTGTCATACTGTCAATTTTTGAAAGCTTCTTTACTTTTTTCACACAGAGACCACACGTTTTGTGATTTGAATCGAGAGTTTTGAGAAAATTAAAAATACAAGCTAGAGTACAGCCAAGCAGCCAGTTAAGAATGAACTGACTTTTAGCAATCCATGATCACAAACATGACAACCAATTAACTTAACCATTCAGGCATAACCCAATAATTTAGGCTGTGACACCAGAGTGGTTTTCAGAAGAAAACTCCTTTGAAAGTCAACTGATGCTCACCAGTTTTCAGAGCATGTAATGAGTCAGGATTGGCCAGTAACATTAGTCCACACAGGTGGACTTTTATTTCCTCTTGGTTGCTAGGCAACAGCAGATTACAAAATGTTCCAAGTCATGTTTTTAAAAGAGTAGTTTCTACCATAAAATCAAAAGCATCTGATTAAGTTATTCAACAACATAAACCTCAACGTCACCTCCTTTTTTTGATGAACAATATTAAAGGGAATTCGATATAAAAGACAGATTCTTACCTAGTGCCAGAGGAAATCCACAGGCTTGACCAGTTGACCAGGCTCTGTCTAGCAGCTGTCTAAAAATTTTCACCTGGAGAAAAAAAAAAATAAAAATTAATTAATAAACAATTTTATTTGATTATGGGGAAAATCAAAATCACAATTATTTTTGGTCAAATTTGTAACCAAGATTACAGTTGAAGTCATAATTATTAGCCCCTCTGAATTTTTAGCCCCCCTGTTTATTTTATTTTCTGTTTAACGAAGATAAGATTTTTTTTCAACACATTTCTAAACCCAATAATTTTATTAACTCATTTCTAATAACGAATTTCTTTTATCTATACCATGATGACAGTAAATAATATTTTACTAGATAATTATCAAGACACTTCTATATAGCTTAAAGTGCAGTTTAAAGGCTTAACTAGGTTTATTAGGTTAACTATGCAGGTTAGGGTAATTAGGCAATTTGAAAAATTATTGAAAAAAAGGGGCTAATAATTTTGACCTTAAAATGAGTTTTAAAAAATTTAAAACTGCTTTTAATCAAGCCAAAATAAAACAGATATAAGACTAGAAGAAAAAAATATTACCAGACATACTGTTAAAATTTCCTTGCTCTTTTAAACATAATTTGAAAAATAAAAAATGTAAAGGGTGGCTAATAATTCTGACTTCAACTGTGTATATTATACATAGTTTATAAAAATTAATAAAAATGATTTACCCTATTAGACCTGTATATTGCAAATGTTATGGAACCTCACAATTTACAAAATCAAAACAAAATGGGACAAAAAAAAAAGTTCTCAAAATTATGGAAAAAAATAATAACAATAAACTAGAATAAAAATATGCAAACTGTGCTTTAAGCATCTTCACTGTAAGAATCAAACTTGATTTATTTTTATTAAAACTACAAAAGTCCTTCAGCAAGAGCAGCAAGTGATTTTGTCCGTCTTTTGTTTAATTATTATTGATAAGCACACTCAGCAACAATAATATACTGTGCTGTCACTTAAAGAGGTGCACAGTTCTATTGTAAGGTTTCACATGCCTTTTCATTCATTTAGGCGCTCACCTTAAGCTAAAAAAACGTCCCTGTTCTGCTGACCATATTCACAGAACAGCACGAGTTCTCTTTTGCACTTTTAAAAACACGAATGAATCAAAATACAATTCAATAAATGAAGCACGCCCCATGCTGCAAAAGTCACATTACATGATTTCAATAATTTGATTGATTTTGGAATAAGGCTGTAACATAAAAAAATCTGGAAAAAGTAAAGCGCTATGAATACTTTCTGGATTCACTGCATCTTACACGATTCTGCTGATATGTTATGTTACATGCATCACACCTATATATACTCAAGCACATGCATATAAAAATACGTACACTTTTTTTTTGAGCTGAGAGAGAAACGAGTGAGTATTGATTTTGTCATATCTATTGCAATCTTTAATATCTGATAAAACCTGAAGGAAGCAAGTAAGTTTCAATAACTGGGAAAGAAATGCTGTAAACTCTGGATAAATTAACTAAGTGAAACCATTATGGGAAAGAATAGACTGCGGTGGGGCATATTGATTGGCTCTAAAAGTCTTCTTCATTCACAGAAATTAAACTAAAATCTGTTTATTGGACATATGAGTTTAGCTTGATGACCCTTGTTTTGCCATACCCGTTTCTCAAAAGTCTCTGTTTGTTTATTTATTTGTTTGTTTGTTTGTTTGTTTTAATGCCATTTCAGCAGCATTGGCTATATTCATGGCAAAACCTATACTAAATATACAATATGCAATCATAACGGTTTCTTAATAAACATTCATTGTACAAAAAAAACAACAACACTGAAAAGAGTCATGTACAATCTTTTAGTTTGGTTAATGATAAATATTCTAAAAGTCCTCCAGAAGAAACTTACCTTAAAATATTTAATATAAAAAATATTTATACCAACTTTCTCTAATATCATTTTTTTAAAATACACATTCTATTAAAATGTTTTATTGCCAAAATATTCTTATACAAGTCACAAATACACTCATGCATTTTAATTTTAAAACGGCGTTTTAGAACAAAAACTATCAACATCCATACTCGAGTTTCATCTAGCGTTGCTGAAAAGCTCTCTGTACACACTATATTGGTGAAAATGAACATCACGTGACCACACTCTGCATGGCATGCACTGCAGTGTATGTGGGCATCTGAGCTCCAGGCAGTCAGCATGTGCTTTGAGCAAGCCTTCCCAGGTGAGAGCACCGCACATCAGAAAGCTCATCAAGTATCTCACTATAGTTGTTAAATGTGATATTTAAATAATCTTGTCTCTAACCACTCTTTGCTTTTTTTGAATCTATTACTTGTTCTCAGGTAACGTGTTTTGGCTGAGTCATATTAATTTATGTATCAACGTACACTGATTCTGCACAATTGACTGATTGCCTGGCTTTATTTCCTATATTTTAAAAATGTATTGTATGTTAAATGGCCATTATTGATTATTAAAACTGATATTTGGCAAAAGAGACAGGGTATGTCTTTTTTTTTTTCAATAAAAAATTAAAGGAGGCAGTTGCGTTATAGGCTTTGTTTTGTTACAAATATGCATACAATGAAGATGACGGTCATATAAATATGTATAATGCCTTAACATTTTTGCTGTCTGTTAAGTTATTATTAAAATGAAAATAGACAGTTCCTTACATCATGATTTAATTTTATTGTTAAGATAGTGAAACAACATGTGATGGGAACGAGGTTATAAAATACAATGTTCTCTTTGAAGATTTACCTGATGTAACCTCTGGAACTCCATTGAACTTACTAGGAAAGAATGCAAGACTAAACTTTGTGTAGGCTACGTGATATTGAAAAAAAAGCCCAAATCAGGTAGCTAATATCTGCAGCATGCATCCACTTTTCCTCCATCCACACAGACATGGAGCAGCAGCATTTAAAATGAAACCAGCCTCTTTAGCATTTTCAAAATGCTTTGTTTTCAGGGCTCAAAACTCCAGGGTAGTGTGGTTGGAATGCGTAACTGTAGCAAAAGTTATGCGTTGTAAAACTAAAACATATTACATATCTGCCCGAAATCTAATCTACGTCACTCTACAGTGGTGTAGTGAGTAGCACGTTCGCCTCACAACAAGAAGGTCGCTGGTTCGAGCCTCGATCTGGGTCAGTTCGCATTTTTTAAGTGGAGTTTGCATGTTCTCCCCAGGGTTGCGTGGGTTTCCTCCGGGTGCTCCGGTTTCCCACACAAGTCCAAAGACATGTGGTACTGGCGAATTGGGTAGGCTAAATTGTCCGTAGTGTATGAGTGTGTATGGATGTTTCCCAGAAATGGGTTGCAGCTGGAAGGGCATCAGCTGCGTAAAACAACTGCTGGATAAGTTAGCAGTTTATTCCGCTGTGGCGACCCCAAATTAATAAAAGGGACTACGCCAAAAAGAAAATAAATGAATGAATGAATGTGAGTGCATAAAATTGTATTCACTGCATGTGCAGGTTTAGGGGACATTTACGCAGAATGAATCTTTGCCGTTTAAAACAGTTGTCATGTCAACTAGTAAACAGTAAACATAAATCCTGCAGTGCTTGACCTGTCTTCAAGCTCTTCTGATTGGCTCACTGTTCTGGAACTGACAGAGCTGCACTGCATGTAAAAGTGAAAATCTTTAACTTGATGCAAAAAAATTTAAAATGTAGATCAGACTCAGACTCAACTTTATTATCCCGTTAAGGGAAACTAAAATTGCAGCAAGGTGCTATAACACAGGCGAAGTTCCATGTACCAACATTTTACCATAAACATACCATTGTCAGAAACATTTCCCTTCCCGCTGGACTGATTTAATAACCTAATGGCCATCGTAATAAAATAATTTTTAATTTTGTTTGTCCTGCACATAGGAACTGTAAAACGACGTCTTGAAGGCAACAACTGAAACACCGAATACAATGGGTGAATCAGGGTGCATGAGATAACCTGGGCTCTCTTCAAGACATCATTTTGGAGAATTACCATTGATAACTGAATATTGATAATATTGCATGACACCTTCACAGGACTACTCAACCTGTTCTTATTTGACACACTAAGCTACAATGCAGAAAGATAAAACAGATTCAATAAATTGTTATAGAAATGTCGACATAATGTCTTTCAATAGCTGTCATGCTGGGGGTAGGAGAAAGCCTCCTGTAAATATATCACTATGTGAGATAGATAGACAGAGCCTGTATTTCAAATGTACTTCAAGGTAGCATAAAGTTTTAATTTTGACTATTCTGCTGTGAAGAAATAAAATTTTAGTTGACCCCGATCAGCTGTCTGCATTTAACAGAAACATGTAAAGCAACGATACAAAGTTTTAAAGTTTAATTATTGCTATTATTAAAAGTTAATCTAGTGTTCCATAACATTGTTGTTGGCACAGAACAAGCCCTGCCCCCTCAGCCCCACAATACCATAAACCAAACCATGGCATTGGTGCATCGTTACATCCTTAAAATACATAATAAAAATGCAGAAGAACATAGTACATTATAAGGACACATTGTAAGGATGTGTTAATAGAGGCTGGTGTCTTCTGGGTGGGTGCTTGTTTCCAAGCAACAGAAACCTTGACTCATCCCCTCATTGTTCTTATGTTGTTCAACAGCTCCAAAAAAATAAAACAACACGAGACTCTGGCTGCTTTTATATTTACATCCGCCATCAATTCATCATCAGCCCTATGATGTTTACTGACCCTTGTTTAATAACACTTCAAACAGACGAGCTATGAAATATCATATAGCAGGGCTGATTTCAAATTACAATATACAGAGAGCTTGACAATATGGACATTTAGCACCCATTTGTGAAAAAAAAAAGATTTAGGCTAATAAAATTACTTAAATATAATTTTTAAATAATCTGTAAACTCTATTGAACATAACAGCTACTGATGAACAAAATAGATGCGTTACATAAATTCATCATATGTAGTTTATGCAGCCTGGATTTAAGAAATAATAGCTTTTCCATTGAGTGGTATAGTTCAGTACACTCTAAAAAAAAAAAGGTGCTAAATAGCACCAAAACTGGTTCTTTGGTCGTAACCAGGGGGGAACCTTTTTTGGTGCTATACAGCACCTTAAAAAAATAGGTGCTATATAGTACTTTTGTCAAATGGTGCTATATAGCACCTATATTTTAAGGTGCTTATAATGTTACTTTACCCTTTCTGCAAATAACACCGGCATAAAAGTTATGAGAATTAGCTATGAGAACAAGTGCTTACCAGTAGTAGTGGTGCTATATAGCACTTTAACCCCCCAAAGAACCACTGAAAAACCTTTATGGTGCTTTAAACATTCATTACACAGTAAAAGTGCTATATAGCACCCTGACCACCTTAAAGAACCACTGAAGAACCACTGAAGAACCTTCATGGTGCAAGTTCTTTACACAGTAAAAGTGCTAAATAGCACCTCAAATATCGTAAAGAACTACTGAAGAACCACTGAAGAACCTTTTTTTTTTTAGAGTGTAGAGCATAAGATACTTTCTAATATTTTTTTTGTATATTCACAATAACAATAAACAAAAAGAACAGACACAGTGTCAAGGTTCGGGTTGGGGAAAAGGAGCGAGGACTCAATTGCAACCTAAAATGAGTATTTATTAATAATAAAATATAACAAACAGCAAAATAAACAACCCCGAGGGGGAAAACATTAATAAAAAAGGCAAAAACAAACTTTACTGGGCAGGCTGGGAAAAAAGGCAGGACTGGACAGGACAGGGCTCAACACACCAAGACAAGATGATCGACAACGAACTGGCACAGGACAGCAGACATGAGGAGAATTTAAAGGAGAAATAATTAACAAACAGACAGGTGAACATGATAGACTAATAATGGGTTAACAAGGAGGGTGGAGCTAGACAATAGACAGGAGAGTGCATGACAACACAAGCCATGCACTCACAGAGACTAGAACATGCAGCCAATGAGAGAACACATTAACTGCATGCTCACATGACGACACAAGCACGCGGCATGTGTAAACACGCACACACACCACGTGCTAAACACAACAACAGAGGACTGAACGCGAGACACAAGCACACGATAAAATGAAAACATCTTACCGTGCGCTCACACACGCAGCGTGCATGTTTCAACCCAGCGCCACCCGAAACAGAACCCGACTAGACTTAAAGGCGCTGGGGAATGAAATGCACACCGCAGACAAACGATCACAAGGATGAGAGCGCGCAAATCGCGGACACGCCCAGACCCCACGCGCCCGCATCAAGCGGGAGCGCGCAAAGTCCGAGCACGCCCACAATTGGCACTCATACAGAGACACAATAACAACACACAGGACTAGACAGAGCTAGTGTCCGGACTCTGCCACCGAAACGAGAATTAACAAGACAGGAGTGGCAGAACCCTGACACTAGCCCCCCCCCCCAAAAGGGACGCCTCCTGGAGTCCCTCAAGGGAACATTCAACAAGGTACAAGACCAACAAGAAACACCACAAGACAACAAAACAGGCAACATCAACATACACAAGACAGGGAAGTGAACAGGAAAGACAACATGAAAGGGGGGAGGGAGGGGAGCCAAGCCAGCAAGACAAACAAGGGAAGGGTGGCAGGGCAAGACCAGGGAGGATCAGTCCAGGGCACGTTCAGAGGGTCGGGGCCCCAGCATAGGGCCAGGGTAGAGCCGGAGGGACCGTTCAGGGTGGCATAGAGTCACCCCAGGGAGGAGCAGGAGGGACAACCCAGGGAGGATCCGTCAGGCACAGCAGGGCTGCAGGTCTATGGGTGACCGGCTGGACAGGGGACCAGTCGGTATCCGGCTGAGCTGGAGGCCTGAGGGGAGCCGGCAGGGCTGGAGGCCTGAGGGGAGCCGGCAGGGCTGGAGGCCTGAGGGGAGCCGGCAGGGCTGGAGGCCTGTGGGGAGCCGGCAGGGCAAGGAGCTTGGCTGGGGCCGTCAGGGCAAGGAGCTTGACTAGGGCCGGCAGGGCAAAACGTCTGGGTGGAGCCGGCAGGGCAAGGAGCTTGACTGGGGCCGGCAGGGCAAGACGTCTGGGTGGTGCCGGCAGGGCAAGGAGCATGGCTGGGGCCGGCAGGGTAAGACGTCTGGTAGGGGTGGGCGATATGGAAAAAATATATCACGATTTTTTCTGGGGAAATCACGATTCACAATTTTTATCCCGATTTTTTTATTTAAGTTGATTTTTAAAGACTATTTTGCAAATTACCAAGGTACAATACAACTAATGTCCTCATATAAAGATATACTCTTACCATGTTTAAGAATATTTTAATCAAGTGAAGATTTAATGCAAGTGCTATTCTGCAAAGAAAGAACATTCAACAAGACTTGCATTACAATCACTGTACAATCAAAATGAACATTGAACAAATCGAACAAATCTTAGTTCAAATCAGAGAGCTTATTAGAGACAGATCCTCAGCAACACCATCAGAAATGCAAATGACTTTATCTTTTTACAAAGTTAACAAAACTAGTAGTGTTTTGAATTTAATAAATGCATAATAATCATGATAACCATGAAACCATGATTATTCTTCAGACTATATAATCATACAACCAAAATCTATAATCGCTTTATTCTTGACTGCTATGCAGTTCAAAACAACATATGAATGTGTTTGTAGAAGAAGCCTACTTGAGCAATGCACTGATTTTGTTGTGCTTTGAAATACAACATTTGAATGTGTTTATAAAAAAAGCCACATTGTACAATGCAGTGATGTTATGTAGTTTCAAAATACAACATATTCACATTTTAATGTAGAAAAAGCCAACGTGGGTATCTTAAGGAGCAAAAAAAAACTGCATATGAGCTCTTGTATTGCTGTTGTGTCATCATCACTTCAGTATATTGCAAGTCATCTCTGGCCCCTCATTTGCGATGCTCTTCATGAACTGGACCCCTTGACAAACTAATTAAATAGCCCTGTTGTACACAGATCTACCAACAACTTATGGCTTTATTTCAGTGACTTATGTCGTGAGCGCAGTATTACCGGGTGAGATTGCAAGTCTGCAGTCGCCCCATATAGAGTATGCGGGTAGCCGATCGTCTCTGTGTTCGTGCACACTTCTTGCGCGCCCTCAAATAAACGCAACTGAAGTGTGATTTAGTGCGTTTATGTAATGCGTATGTCTGCAACGTTTATTAGATTTGCTAGGAATATTTACGAATGTCTCCAATAAACCTACAGAGTGGCATTAATGCGTCCTGAAGTAAAGTGAAGCGATTATAAACTCCAGCAAGAGAAAGTCATTGTATGCAGAACCACTGACCTTTATTTATAAAGCATATTTATGAAACTGTTCAACATAACTGAAAGCTGCGCCTGTATGCTGGCCTCGCGCATCGCAGAGTCCTGTCAGCCCGTCTGTCAGTCAGCATGTAACCTCAAAGGGTTAAACAAATGACGCACAGCGGTTATAGAAAAGTTCCCACTGTTATAATTCACTTACCTTTTAATGCGTTTTGGTGTGATTGTAACCCGCTATTTAAGAAAAAACAACGTCAGACGACTGAATGTTTAAATGAAGCAGTAATAGCCGTGGCGGGATGAATTTAGGTGTGGCGCCCCGTCATGGAAGCACAAATGAAGCGGAAGCACTGCACTATATGCTGTATGGCGATACAACGGTTTTTCTGAAAAAGTGGATCGTGGAGTCGTTTTTATCATCCACGATCAAATATCGTATTATCGCACAGCCCTAGCGTCTAGGTGGTGCCGGTAGGGCTAGCAGCCGGGCTGGGTACATGCACTGTGCTGCGCTCTGGGGCTGGAGCCAACACTGGCGGGCGCACTGGGGCTGGAGCCGACACTGGCGGGCACACT
>CAIGQQ010034625.1:450561-472735 GCA_903798035.1 Danio albolineatus
GTGTGTGTGTGTGTGTGTGTGTGTGTGTGTGTGTGTGTGTGTGTGTGTGTGTGTATATATATATATATATATATATATATATTCTTTAGGGGGGCTAATAATAATTAAAATGAATCTGCTTTTATTCCAGCCGAAAGAAATAAGACTTTCTCCAGAAGAAAAATAATATGATGGAAAATAACTGAATAAGCTAAAAAAAATAAAAATAAAAATCACAGTAGGGCTAATCATTTTTACTTCAACTGTATGTATTCAGGTTCAGAAACATGCTCATTCCCAATGTAACACATACACACGCACAAACAACCCCCCCACCCCCCCAACCCCCCCCACATGCACACACACTCCCATTTATAAACACAGCAAGTGACATGCGAGCTGTCAGCTCTTTAATTAACAGTCATTTCCTGTACCTTCTCTCCATGTGGCACTTTGACCTAATCAGTGTTGCAGAGGGAACATTGCAAGTAAAATGTGTGCAAAAGAAAAAAAAGGCTTTAATAAAAATGCACACATCAGGAAAGACGTAAGAAGGAAAAAGCAATGCATGCTAATGTGGATGTTCTATTTTGCTCAAATGAAAAATTGAATTTAATTATTTTATTATGAAATATTAATAACTACCTCACGTTCGCTCGCAGACATTTATCTAAATAGAGCGTCTAATTAATGTGTCTGGCACCCTTATTATTCTTCGAGGGGGTTTGGAGCAGAGAGGAGAGGGATGGAAGGTCATTTTTAACCGAGGCTCATGGGAAATGAAGAGAGCCAACAAAAAAGGGTCATGGGGATGGTGGACATTGTCGCTTGCTCATCCCCCTTAATATGCTGAAAATGAACAATTAACAGCGACATCATTTTTATGAATCTAGTCCAAATTGTAATAGATAAAAATAATTATAGCGCAATGTCCTTTTTCGATTATATATATATGAAACAATCTGTGCTTATCGAATCTCAATGAGTGTGTTACGCAACTAATTGGCGTAATAATCAAAACATTATAATTGCCTAGATGATAGAAGTAACAATGTTATAAATCCATAATCTGGTGTATATTTTATTTCATATCAAGGATCAAAGACAAATAATCAACCACTAACAGAACACACTCTTTAATTGTGTCAGTTTCATATGGTTTTGTGAAATATTGATACTATTTATAAGAAAAGTTGAATCTAAAATTTATAATAATCACAATGTAAAAATTGTATTATTTTAATTTGAAGAAAATTAAAACACATACATATACATTTTAAGATAACACCAAGACCAAACAATAAGACTTTAAAGAACATGCTGATGTGTGTATCAGGACAAGAAAAATGTCATTTTGCCAAAGTGGAACTGCGACTGCATACAGCAAAAATAACAAGGCCTTCAATTAGCAGTGGCCAATCAATGTAGTAATTGCAGTGAGAGGCTGATGTAGAGTGAGGGATTGCTGCTTGCTGCAGTCCCGTATCGATTTACTTAAAGCAATTAGATGCCTTCCCTCTGCCATAGAGCTTTAGTCCCTCACCATCTGCTCCGAACACACAGTGCAGAAGCTCGGTAAACATGCTACATGAAATAAGGATGTGAGGATCAGTAAATTTTGTTATTTTCATTTTCTCTGCAACACAGTTATAACTAAAGGATCTAAGGATTTAATGTGCGCGCACACACACACAGCCAGAGAAAATAATGCATGGGTGAAACTGACATTGACCAGCAAGAAAATTCTACACACTGTATCAAATGTACGTCTACAGTTGAAGTCAAAATGATTAGCCATTCTGTGATTTTTTTTTCCTTTTCTAATTTCTTAAATGATATTTAACAGAGCAAGGGTTTTTACATAGTATTATATTTTTTCTTCTGGGGAAAGTCTTATTAAAAAGCAGTTAAAAATTTTTTTTTTTAAGGTCAATATTATTAACCCGCTTAAGCAATATTTTTTTTGTTTGACTTCAAAACATACTACTGTTATACAATTTGCCAAATTAACCTAGCTACACCTTTAAATGTCACTTTAAACTAAATACTAGTATTTTGGAGAAAAAAAATTACATAAAACATTATGTACTGTCATCATGGTGAAGATAAAAGAAATAAGTTATTAAAAATTGGTTATTAAAATTGTTAAGTTTAGAAATGTGTTGAAAAGAAATCTTCTCTCTGTTAAACAAAACCTAGGGGAAAAAATATAAAAGAATTAAAATTTAACAGAAGGGCAAATAATTCTGACCTAAATTGTGTGTGTGTGTGCGTGTGCACGCGTGTGTGCGTGTGTGCATGTGTGTGTGTGTGTGTGTGTATATTCATCCTGCTTCAGGATGAATGCATATTAATGACTGCCGTAACTGAAATTGATTGAAAAAGCAGCAGCACAGCAGCAAAGCACTTCATATTAACAGAAAAGGACATCTTTCTGGTGCAGATATAAAAAGAAGAAGAAAACAGAGTAAGAGAACAAAATGACAAAATTAATATAAACAATAGGTAACAGCCCCGTAGCCAGCCTGGAGAAAAGTGTGGTTCTTTTTTCTCCAAAAGGGGACTTTTTACAGTTATATGCCTCATTTACTTTTTGATTATGAGATTTAAATATTGCATTTTAGTGGCATTTTAAGCACTGTTTTTTGCTTTGTCGGAAGGTCATCATAACAAGACTTTTTCATGTACCAAAATATTTTCTAAAGATTTAGAGTAAAGAACTATGAAAAAAAAACTTATTTTTAAAATACAAGCTTTATTCATCATATATTATTAGAAAAATGTTACAATCCTATGACGCATTTGATTTGCCACTTCCACTTGATTGCTAGTTCCTGACTGGCCTACAGTGTTTTAAAAGACATGACACAACTTCCTTGGTGGCCATCTTGTTTTGGGTCACTTGCTTTGTGTTTGTTGAAATGGTTGTATGTTGTTTAGTGCAAAGTTTTTGAATGTTAATTTGTGACTACAGATTTGTGAGTACTTATTGTTTTGTGTTTGCTTTGTTTATGAAACTTGGTTCCACTGGCTTGTTAGACCTTTTTGCCTGCTGACATTGATTTTTGGATTGTCCCTAAAACATGGTCACCTGTTTGAAAATAGTTTGTAAATAGTGTATATACTATTGGGATAGTAAGGAGTTTGACGCCATTTTAAAAACCTTTTGACCTCTATTTTTGTGTTAGGTAGTTAGGGTAGTGAATTATTTTCTTTTCTTTCATTTTGATCAAGTAAGATAGATATTTAAAATAAAGGAATTTCTGTTTGTTATATTGGCCTTGTCAGCTCCCGAATTTAAACACCAATAAATCTTTGATTTCCTTTTCTTTCTGTTGTCTTTCATGTTGTGCATCTTCCCTAGATGGTACGTAACCACAAAAATAAACAGGAATGTGTTAAATTATTAAATCAAAAACTGTAGCCTATTGTCATTTATTAGGCAAATAACAAACTGGTCAGCACATTCAACTTACCTCAGTCAGAATTCGGCCATTTGAATTATAAAAAACTAAAGCATAATATTAACAATAATAACAATAACAACAACAATAATAATAATAATAATAATATTAGAGTTTCACAAAAAACAAAACAAAAAAAAAAACATTTGATAACTCACGAATGACAATAGCCAAAATAGTATTCAAATAAATTTTAATATGGACTTATTTTCGTGCTTCACACCTTTTTATTGATAATTTTTTGTTCCAAGATTTAAAATAAAAGTTACTTGCAAAATGTTTTCTCATCTTTAACTCTTCTTACACTCACGAAAGATGACTTCACTTACGTCAGATTGTATGTTTTCTTGCACAGCTGAATGTTGGACTCATCAATCATTGTTAGCATTGGTCAAAACTGATTAGCTGTAGTTACACCAAAGTGACAGCCAACAGAGCATTCTGCTTGGTCTTAAAGCCTTTTTTCGATGGATTAATAGTAAAAACAGAACAAATGAGCTCATTTATGAGACAAATTTAGGACCTTTCTCAGAGAGGGGTGGGTTTTTGGAACCACCTGAACAATATGTGTGTTTTTATAAACTTGGTGACTGTTTAATATTACTTGTTACTACTACGAATCATCTTGACTTTTTTCTTAACACATTGCAGAAAAAAGATTTCCTTACTTAGAGTTTTTGTCTTGTTTCTAGACCAAACATCTAAAAATTCTTAAATCGAGAAGCAGTTTCTAGACAAATGGCTAATAAAATTTCCATTTAAAATGGGAGAAAGGAGAAAAATAAGAGAAGAACAAAAATTGGCAGTGGGCTAAATAAAATATTCTTGTTTTTAGTTAATAAAATTATTTTACTTACTCCACCAGCATATTATGTTTATATATATATATATATATATATATATATATATGTGTGTGTGTGTGTGTGTGTGTGTGTGTGTGTGTGTGTGTGTGTATTTATGTATATATGAAGAGTTTCGTTGCAAAACGAGATATATCCATTTTGAGAAATGTTGGTTATTTGACATTATTATTGAAGACATCAACAGTCAACTTTATTCACAATTTCTGTACATTAAACTATTACTTGAGCTCAGTGAAGGCCAGGGCACATATTCTTCAAATCCAGGATATTTTTTATTGAATTTTATGTCCATAAATAGTTCATACATTAGTCAAAAAGCATGCCAAAATGCAACAACTTTATCTTAACATTGTCAAACATCCTAAATTGATTAAAATTAATGAAAACTATATGGAAAACTATATGATTATTAATAATAAGATTCTTAGTTAATTAGTTAGTTTTGGCCAGAACACAATATAACATAACTTTTTCTCTCTTTTTTTGCTGGGGCACCAATGGCGTTAAGCAGGCATCACTGTGTCATTTGAAGAAAAATTTTGGATCATCAGTGGGAAAATTAACAATAATTTATCAATAGATCGTAAATATTTATAATATTCAAAAACATAATGCCATAATAGACATAATGTGACTATGACGTGTGCCAGTAATCCAGGGTAGTCCCTGAATGAAAAGGTCGGATAACAGCCAGCTGAGCTGTCAGAGCAAACTAAATGCAGGATGTTTATCGTTTTAACCATCCTTAAACAGCTTCGGACTAATTGTGATTAGTTATAATATAGATAAATAAGATTAAGTTAGTTAAATAAATGACTTGTAGCTCGTTACAGAAAGAGTGGAGGCTCCTTCCTTTCACACCGCTGCTGAAAACCTGTATGATCCGAGCGGGCGGAGCCGCGACGGCGCAGTTTCTGTTTCATCGAGTCCGCAGACACAAGCTCGCCACGCCCCGTCATATTTAATAACTTATTTCACTGTAATAATAATAATGTTATTATTATTATTATTATTATGCAGCTGGAATGACTGGCTCCAATCCGTCATCAAAATCCATGAGGTTAGCTCGACTCTGAAGCTTTGATTCTCTGACTGACAGACGGACTTAGCCTGTGACTGACAGCTCGTCTACAGTATAAACAATTAAATGGCAAACGCTTTTAGTTAGCTTATTGAATCCTCTTTTTAAAAACATGTTTTTTTGTTTTGATATTATCGTTAAATCAAACTTGGAGCATTTCGCCGGCAGTGACTCTCCTCCCAGGTGATGCTGAGCTTGCGCATATAGTAGCTGTTCTATATATAACAGTTATATAACTGTTATATCGCATTTTGTTAATGGCAGCAATTCACACATAGATAAGGGAACATCTGAACAGTGATTTCCAATCATAAAATCCAAATGTCAAAAAATGGTGTTTATCTTTTTTACTTGGCAAGAAATTACAAAATACTACCTGATATAAAATAGTTGGTATAGTACAAGCAACACAGCTACAAAAAAACAAAACAAAACTGATGAGTGTTCTAGATTAATAGTGTGCAAATAATCAAGGATAATTTGTCATATTGGTTGCACCAAGGGCCCTCTGAAGGCTTGGGTCAGCCATGTGGATGACACAGAGTGTTTTTGTGATGCGTGATTCTTTTTTAAAACACTTGTGGAAGCTGCTCTTAATGTTTCTGTCAGATGCGCTTCATATGCGTGAGGAAAAACACAGTCTTATAAAGGACAAAATGAGTTAGACGCAAGGGATTCCTTCTTTTCTAATGAGAGAAATTAGAACAGTGGCACTACGCAAGTGGTTTCTGTGGTGATGCTGAGCCTGGTGCATCAAGTAACTGGTGCTTGAACTCCTTTTGAAAATTCATCCCGCTATCATCAGCACAGCACATGAATGTACTGTATGCTGTGAGTTCAGCTTTCCAGGTAAACACAAACACAACATTATTTATTATATTTTTTACTAAATGAAATCACTCTCACCAAAGGAAAAATGAACTTACCCAAGCACCATGGAGCACTCCCAATCTGGCGGTACACTGTACAAATAAAAAGTTAGAAAATTACCAGCATGCAACGTAGTTGTCATTGACCCTGATGAGCATCTCTCACAAATATTTGCCACGATGCGTAGCACAAGCTCTGTGATTGGTCGAGAGGGGTCTGGATGCAGACCTGGTGCAGTGCAATCTGAGCTGCATCCAATGCTTTTTAATGGGCCCATCCAACCCCAGCCCTAATCCTACCCTCACAGTGACGTCACTAGCTCCATTTGAGTGCATTGTGTCTGACATTGCATTACTGAGTGATGCAATCTCAGCTTCCATCATAAAGGCAGCATCCAGATACTATTGGATTGGTCAACGTGGTATCGTCAAATAGTTTGAATATAAGGGCTATACATTATATATAAAGTATTACTTTAGATTATACATTAATTTTTTTAAATCTATTTTCAAATTATTTAAAAATGTAATACAATTTGATACAATTTTAACTGTTAATTTAAATAAATAAAATATGTTGGCTAAATAATGGCCATTGGCCATACCTGTCACATCCTCGGCTCGTTCCTGCAGCTCCAATCACCGCTCTCCCTCACTAACCACCTCTCATCAATCCCGCGAACCATCATCAGCATTCTGATCACCTGCACCTGTACCCTCACTGGACACTTTAAGTACCTACTTCTTCTGGTCCTCTTCTTCCATGGATTTCTCCCTCTTGCCTTCAGATCCACAAGCAACTGAATAAGGGAAGTAACTGAACTGAAGTTTATCAGAAGATCTGCCATTTACCTGATGAACTGTGTGTGTTTACTCACCTTCTGATGTTCCCAAGAAGGAACTGTGTGTGAGATTTCTAACATCAGACGTTTACCTTGTGAACTTTTGATGAGTTAGCTAACATCCATAACTCCATTCTCATACTTCCTCACTTTGATTCAGTAAATTTGTTTTGAATAAAACCCTTAAAAAGTTAAGAAGAATCTTTTAAAAATAATAAGACCCTTAAAAGTTTCTGTATTTGCATTTAAGGTCTTTGATTTTTTTAAAAATGTATTTGATTTTTGACTCAATCTCAACAGAAAAATAGAGAGGGTGGGACATAGAGTAGCCCCTCCCCTTTAAAAAACAGCCAATAGCATTTTTTTTCTTACAGCTCTGCCAGTGAGAGTGGTTAAGCTCAAGCTTAAGCGTTATTTTAATTTCACAAGACCTTTAAACAAAGCAGGCTTAATCACATCTTTTTCCTATGCTATGATGATGACACTAAACTCTTATTCCAGAATAATTATCCAACTAGTTGTCAGATATTTCTTGCATGATAAAATGCCTTTATCTTAACCATTGCAAGAAAACTGCTTGGGATTTGACCTATCCAACTGTTCACCATAACTTTTCCATCAACCATAAATCCTTACAGGGTAGTCAGGAAACTTGGTTGTCACAGCTGATTGCGCTAAATATCCTTTTTTATAACCTCAGTTAGTCATTTAAGAACATATTCATTGTCCCAAATAAACCTTCCTGCTAAGTTTATTATTTCAGATAGAATTCATTTTAAATACATATTAATCAAACGTATCTATCATTCATATAAGAAAATGTATTTGCTACACTCAACGGTATTTCCATCATGACAGAGGGGTGTGCTGGAGGTGCAAAAAAGTGTTGCACCTTTTTCA
The DNA here is from genome assembly GCA_903798035.1 of Danio albolineatus. Classification (NCBI taxonomy): domain Eukaryota; kingdom Metazoa; phylum Chordata; class Actinopteri; order Cypriniformes; family Danionidae; genus Danio; species Danio albolineatus. Next base: position 458,560 of record CAIGQQ010034625.1, read on the forward strand.
CAACAGTAAATCGGTGCTAATTAGTGATATGATTGCTTTACATTTTATCATTAATAGTGATAATGGAAAAAGTAATTTACAGAGTCTGTACTGCTCCCTATACTTTTCATCATCAGCGAAATTAAGCACTATACAGCTCACAGCTAAGTGCCTAATATATGCTAGCTAATATTGGTTTTAAAAGCTTTGTTTCTGAATGTCTTTTCTGTTCGCCCACATCTAATCTTCATATTTGTTCTAATGCATTTGCCTGCAGTCATAAAAGAGCCATTTAAGGTTCTTTCCTGATGACAATCCAGTGGTCACTTGCACAGTCACAACTGCTATGCTGTGCTTTTGACTGGGAGAAGCTAAATGGTGCTCTAATTGTGATGACCTTCAGTGCAAAGGGAACTCCATAACTGAAAAAAAAAGAGTGTGTGTCTATCTTCAGAGAGGCTTGAAGATAATGGAAAAGCAACAGAGATAGACAGAGAGAGACATATGAAGGATAGTAAAGAATTGTTTACATTTATATGCAGTTTCACCAATGCATTGTAAACAGGACAATAACTTATAAGATGGCATTCCATTAAATACATGGCAAGAGAAATGCATTATGCACATCACATGTATCATGGGTTTTATGCATCTAGTTTGGATGGATGCTGTCTTCCTCAAATGCTGTAAAATGCAGGTCTGGGCTAGAAGCATTTTCATTCTATAATACCATTTAAAAAGGGAAATGCACTAGAGTGAATGTACAGAACCTTTTGTCTGACAGTTTGCCAGACTTCACTTGCCAAGGCATTGTCAATATTACACATAATTCATTTGGATGTTAATAGTCACCAAGAATACATTTATTTTTTAAATGAATATGTTGTGTAATGTTATGCCATGCTATCTATCAATATTTGTTACATTCTTAAAGCATAATTTATTCTTTAGACTTAAGATAAAAGTCTCTCAAATTGTTCCACAGCAGCATTAATGTGGTATAGAATAGTTTATTGTTGTTTTAAAATAATTTCTTAAATTTTGTGTCTATCTCATTTAACATATTTAATAATGGGGCACCCAAGTTTTTGACATACACATAAGACAAAGTCGAAGGAATAAATAATGTCATTCAGTTACTAACTCAGTTACTATATGTAAGCGATAACTAGTAACTATAACTAATAAAGGCCAGCACTGCAAATGGGCTTGAATGATTCTACTCTTTATAGTGTGGACAGACTCACCTAAGTGTAAACGCAGCCTAAGATGGATGTCCATAAGCAAGACTATCACTCTGCTAGACTCTGCAATTGTCAGTCACTTCATAAGCTGAATCTTTTGATGTGGATGGTCCTTTGCTGCTGGAGACAAATTAATAAAATAGTCAAAAAACAAAAACAAAAAAAAACTTGCATATACCACAGGAATGGTATAACAGAAAAGTCTAGTGGTTATAAAACTGTGACTTTTCCAAACCACAGTAAATGAAAAACATTGAAATTAAAACATTTATTGCCCCATGCCTGGTGTCATTCCATTGTTACACATATGACATCTAAAATGTTTTTGTTTTGTTTTGTTTGTAAGTTTGGGTTTTCACCCCCAAATCTTCGTCAATTTCATGTAAACAGCTCCTTTGGAAATTGATTTACCAGGAAAAAACATGTTCAATACTCGAGGTATATATTAACTCAAGTTGTGCTGCTCAATACGTTTGTAGAAGCTGTAATAATATTTATTTTCAGAATTATTTCATGATTATGATGGTCAAAAGAACAGCATCAAGTAGATGTTTTTGAAAACAAACAAATGTTTCAGACCTCTGTTTATTTCTATGAATATTTCTATATATATTTATTTCTTTATTTTAGCAGATTTTGAGTTATTCAATTAGAAATAAGGTAAACCTTTTAGGACTTTATAACTGTAATTACAATTTCTTTCATGCAAAGTGTCCTACAAATACTCTGCTTTAAAATGTAAAAAAATGTGTTGGAAGACAGTCCTTCTATCCATTAGTGGTTTGAATAAAGCAACTTTATTAATCTGCAGAGAATGTGAAGGATGGAAAAAAGAGAGTGGAATGAATGCACGTTTAGCTTTCATTTTATTTGGTAGGAAAATGAAAGAAATCAATTACTGGGCACACCTGAATATAATTTCTTGTTCTATCCTTCTCCACTAAATTCTATTCCAGCAACTAAAAAAAAAAGAAAGAAAGAAAAAAAACTAAATTACTCAGCAAACTTATCACTTGCCATTGCAGAGCTGGTATTAAAGAAAACAATCAAGGCTGGTGGGATTAATCTCTGACAGCAGCCTTATCTTTAACTTGCACCTTTGTTATTTTCTGATGAGCTGCTTCTTTCTGTGCTGCCACATTGTGCCATACCTCAGTGCTCTCTTTCATTGGTTCCCCAGGCTATGGCAGAGGACCTTTTCAGTTTATTAAAAAACCTTTATTTGTGAAGAACAAAGAAGAGACGAAGGCAAACAATAAGGTCAGGCAATCTCTTTTCTGCCAGCTCTCTCTCTCTCTCCCCTCACCTGATATTTGGAGCATTATCAGAGAGTGGCTGTGTGTGTGTGAGGATGTGTGGAGAAGGAGACAGCGACAGCGAATGCTCTCCAAAGGGTGATTGACACATATCAACCTCTAGCAAATAACCTTTTCCCTGTTCTTCATATCATAAAGGGCACCCTGTCTCCTCTTGCCAAAGTGAGGACATGTCAATGTGAAAGTGCAGATGTGCTGTATACATACATTTGCAGAATTGAAAGCAGTTGGAATTCACCTGCAGTCCAGCCCCACAGTTTTATTCACATTAATGACCTCAAAGTAAATGAGAGAGTCTCAGTGAGTTGCTGCTTTTATTCCTGTGTTGCTTCAAATACTTGTGAAGATATATAATATATAACATAACATATTTAAGCTGAAGTACTGTTGTTTCTTCTGCCATGTTATGGAGATGTTGTGCGTTTAATTGCAAAAGCAAAATTAGTTTGTAAAATAAAACCTTACCAATATCTTACATTCTACCTAAGTTGCACTGGCAAAGTTGGTTGATCAGCTTTGTGATCTGATTTCACTATTTACAGATTCAAAAAGCTTGTGGGTAAACAAACTAGTTTTACCCACATGTTATTAGGCCACAAAATCTTTTTTTTAAGACACTGAAATTACCCCAAAAACATGCTCTGTCTATGACTGTCAAACGCTATCACTGTTGATCACACTGTCGATCACAGCATACTTCTGGATAGGCGAGAAAACTGGGTTGAACTTTCTGGGACAGTTCTCAAATAGTTCAGATCTTACCTTGAAAGAAGAGGCTACTACAGTCTGTATAGGTGACCATAGGTCGAGGTAGACACCCATGACATGTGAAGTCCCACAAGGTTCAATTCTGGCACCTCTTCTGTTCTGTCTTTATATGCTCCCACTGAGTCAAATAATGAGAAAGAACCAAATCTCATACCACAGCTATGCTGATGACACTCAGATGTACTTAGCCATATTGCCTAATGACTATAGCCCCATTGACACCCTCTGCCAATGCATTGATGAAATTAACAGATAGATGTGCCAAAACTTTCTTAAGTTAAACAAAGAGAATACTGCATTGCATTTGGGAACAGAGATGAGATTCTCAAGGTGAACGCATAGCTTGGCTCTAGGGATCAAACAACAAATATAAGGTTAAGGATCTTAATGTGATGCTGAAGTCAGATCTGAGTTTTAGTATTTATGTCAAAGCAGTAACTAAATCAGCATAATATCATCTTAAAAACATTTCAAGATTTAGACACTTTGCTTCCAGTGAAGACTTTATAATTTTATCACCAGCAGGGTGGATTACTTTTATGGGCTCCTCATCGGCCTTCCCAAAAAAGACAGTCAGACAGTTGCAGCTTATCCAGAATGCTGCTGCCAAGATTCTTAACAGAACCAGAAAATCAGAGCACATAACAGCAGTCCTCATGTCTGTACACTGGCTCCCAGTTACATTAAGAATACATTTTAAAGTATTCTTGATTAGGATCAAGTAAATGAGAAATTCCAAGAGTCAGAGCAGGGTGAATCTGCCTTTAGTTACTACGCCCCCCGCTGCTGGAATCAGCTCCTAGAAATGATCCGATATGCTTCAACATTAGGTACATTCAAATCAAGACTTAAAAACACATTTCTTTTATTTTACGTTCCTTTAAAACCAGTTTTAAAACATTTTAATCAGTTTTTAATATTTTGGATTCATTGTTGTTTTTATTTTCTTGTATATTTTGTTGGTTTACTGTGTATATTGTGGAATTGGCAATTTACGTTTTTATTGAGGCAACAGACACATGCTGATATTTGTAATGAGGCAACAAACACATGTAAATAGCTGGATTTAAGTGTTTAATGCATGTTTATGTATCATGCACATTACTCAGCTCTTACAGGGACTTTTTGGACTAAAATGATGCCAAAAAACATCATGAAACTAATCTGTTTATGCAGTGTTGGATCATTTCTGCCTCTGTTTTCAGATATGTCAATGCTATCTCAAAGAAATTCATAACTATTTGATTTAGTGGCTAATTGATATGAAATTAGCTTATTCCCCAATGACATTGGGTTTAGGGGTGGGGTGTGGTGCCACACCTCCTTTTAAAAATAGTGCATTTTTGTACGACGTATTTACGTATGAAAACTGACAAAACGTAAAATAGTTACGTTTCCTTGAGATCATTATATATTAGGGCTGTCAATTGATTTAAAAAAATTAACTAATTAATCACACTTTTTTTTTGTAATTAATCATGATTATTCACGAAAACCAATTTATTACAGAAACAAAAACACAGGCATGTAAGTGCCATTTGAATTTCAAAACAATTAATTACAATACCAAACAAAAATGATTTCCATGTTGGATTCTAAGTGGACTGCAAAAACAATCCAAAATACAGGCATTGCAAATATTAAAATTGGAAAATTATGATAATAAAGTATTGAATACAAGCAATTGTACTCATTGTAATGTTGCATTGCGAGTTGAGAACATTAATTATAAAGTAGAAACAATTTTGCTAAGTCCTCCTTAACATTTAGGTTGTTGCTAAGACAGTCCAGTCTGTTGACATTATCGGGGGACAATGTGGCCCTTTTCTTTTGAATGATGTGACCTGAGAGTTAGAATAGTCTCTCACATGCAGAATCACCGAATCAGCATGTGAATTTCGGTGCTTAATTTTGGTGCCACTTGTGCTGTGACAAGGATGCAAGAAGCACCAAGGGGTACATCAAAGGCACGTACCAAAGACTATAGATTTCTTACATGGACTTTGGTCACACCATCTCTAAACATAAAAGTCTAAACTGCTTTAAGGGACTGTCTGCGATGTTAGGCATTTAATCTTGTTGTTAGGAAATCCACACATACACAAACACTCTCTCTTACACACACAGACAAAGCGGGCAATATAGCGAGCTCACCCGATAAGCAACTCCCTTTAGAGTCATCAACATGCACTGTCACTTTCATCAAATTTGCTTAAACTAAGCGTTCTAAAATATGGTTGTATTTTACAAGCAAGTATTCTGACACAAACTTAATGAAACATTTGAGGGCACATGGAAGCAACTTATGGAGGAATGGGCTGTCTTTGACAGCTTGCGACATCATCTGGCACTTTCACTGAGTACATTTACATGGACACCAACTCTCCGATTTTATGATTAAGATAATACTCTGAGTCTACCATGTAAGCAGCGATTTTTGATTACCTTAAAGGACCACCCGAGTCACGAAATGCAGAGGTTTTTCTTTCCGTTCGCCATGCACTATCAAATTCCATCAAAACATCACTCATCAACCAGTCCTTACTTCATATTTTTATCCAATAATTGTCACGGGGCATGAACAATATGTTTCTGAATGTAAGTGAACTGCTGAACTGCAGTTAAAGTCTTTAAGATTAAAAATGAAACACACGAAATTGCATGAAACTCTGGAGGAAATGCTGGATAGCCTGGTGATGCCACATTAATTTTTTTATACTGAAACTTATCCTTTAAAATCGCTTCCTTGGTCTTCTCCATATTTCTTTGCACGTTGAACACACGTTATCCACAACAGGAAATAAAAAAACTGCAACTGCATTAATTGCGTAAATTTTTTAAAATGCGTTAAATATTTCAAATTGATCACAAGCATTAACACGCTAATTTTGACTAGTGATAGATATATATATATATATATATATATATATAACACAATTATACAGAAGCAAAGTTAGGTTGAAATTCTTGAAAGAGAATGTTTCACATTTGAACACTGCTTTATGTCCTGCCTCACACACAACCATCTTCCCTCCCATTTTGCAAAATCAAGGCCAGCATCTACAGTGACAAGTGTTCCCGTTCACCTCTTTTCCCTTATCTTTTGTCTTCCAGCGAGTACTTTCTCTCACTCTCTCTAGTCCTCTAATCTCCTACCCTCCTCCTATTCTTCAGACTTGGCCTGTCCACCCGATGGCTCTTTTTATCTGACTGAAGAAGGAAACACAAATAAAACGGGGAAGGCAGAATCAGATGAATGCAGCTCCCTGCAGTCGCCCACTCCAAGTGCACTGTCTTCTTTTGGCCCGTAATGGAGGTCCTGATTGCCAAAAAGATTCATCCTTTATTATTCATTGCTCTCTGAGGCCATTTCTTCCTCAGAGGGCATAAATGGAGGATACAAAACTAACAGCTCCCGAACAGAGAACAATTCAGGGACTGTGCATTGTTTGATGTTGTTATTGAAGCATGTAGATGGTGCAAACACTTGACACAGTTGTCAAACACAGAGTGCCTAAATGTCTTTTAACTCAACATCAAACGCTATGCTAATGTTGTGTTGCATTAGTGGTGTGCCGTGGAGGCAGAGCAGAAGAGGTTGGTGAGGCTGTTGAGAGAAATGCAAATAAACACACACACACAGCCACAAATAATCTGAGGATCTGTGCACTCTTCTGGAGTGGAGTTCTGAGAAGTGTTTATAACAATGATAACAGTACGTACTCAGACTAACTAACCAATGAATACAAGAGTGCTCTCTCATTCTGGGCTAAAGAGTTTCAGATCACTTGATGGGAAGTGGTCCTTAGGAAATGAATTCATCCAATCAGGGAAGCGTATAAACACATCTGCCTAATGCATACAAACAGACTCAATGCAACAACTGGACATTGTGCCACGCATATTCAAACCTAGGAATTAGGAATTAGGAATTGCGTAGGTGAGGAAAAAAATAAGGTGAGATGTAGCTTGAAGTCACAGTGAAACAGAAGAAGTAACATGTTGTGTAGACCTGGGAGAGATGAGTTACTGAAAAAGAAACATTTTAGAGTGAGGCCATTTTACAGCATGATTAAATTAGGACATCATGATTAAATATTCAAAGCTCTCAGGAAGTGATGCTTTTCCTGGTGACGTGGAACCAATCCGCAAATCACAGCACATTATGTTAGCTGACCAATCAGAGCCTCTTGAGGGTTCCTGAATTTTTTTTCTTACAAATGAAGCATAAGCACACGTTGCTTTGCATCTTATAAACACAACCAATCCTTAAAAATACACTTTGAACCACCCCTTTAAGACATTAGCTATTATACAAATATGATAAATAGCGAATGCATTTGTGGAACCATGGGTGTACTGCTCAGGAAAGGTAGTATTTTAAGTCCTAAGTATTTTAAGTAGCTTTCTCCTGGCACATTGCTATTTTGAGGCAATTGAAATTGACTGTGCCATTGACCAACTAAAAACTGGTATAAAGTAAATGGCGCAAATTTAGTTTTGTCTTATTCAAAATTTTAGTGATAGGTGAGTCTAAAATGCATGTACATGTTGCTTATCATAGGAATTTATTAAAGGATTCAAACGTAAAACATTGTTGTTGCCTACATAAATATAAAAAGTCTACATTTCATAATGTATAGTCATTGCTTGTATGAAAAATATAAATAATTTAAAGGCATAGGTGGTGTGGTGGCGCAATAGGTAGCGCTGTCACCTTACAGCAAGAAGGTCAGCTGGGTCAGTTGGCATTTCTGTGTCAAGTTTGAATGTTCTCCCCATGTTCGTGTGGGTTTCCTCCTGGTCCTCAGGTTTCCCCCACAGACCAAAGATTTATAGGTAAATTTGTGTAAGCTAAATCCACAGTGTATATGTGTGAATGAGAGTATGTGGGTGTTTCCCAGTGATGGGTTGCAGCTGGAAGGGCATCCACTGTGTGAAACAAAATGAATGAATGAAAAACAAAGGCATGCACAAAATGAAAGTGCAGCAACACCAAAAGCTCAAATTTCTATTTCAAAATCTACCTCAGAATTAAAAAAAAAATGCTTTGTAATGGGCATGTTTTTATAGATTACAAAGTTAAATAGCAAAGAAATAAACAGTAAATTAATGCACTGCTATGTTTGTTAGTCATAATTTCATATACACATAACCACAATTTGTTATATCATTATAAAGATAATCATGTTTATATAAACACTATAAATGAAGAGGACTTCTCTCCTCCTCATTGCTCAGGTCTGAATATAGACACAGTGGATAGCAGTGCAGCAGGTCTCTTTCCCTGTCTATGCAACAAACCCCATCGATCATGCAAACAAACACATATGACCCGTGACTTGATCTCACCCAATCACTGGGTCACAGCTTGGCAGGACTGCATTGCCTTCAGAAAGCATGTGCTCTCATGAATAATTAAGAAGCAGGGTCTTCTCATTGGATAAGAAAATTCTGCTATGAATAATGATGTGAAACTGACACACCATCACTGCGCTAGCAGATTTGCGCCATGTAACCAATTTTTTTGATCCCACCTAAAAATTATTTTAAACCTGGAAAATGAAATTAGCTGACAAAAGCTCAAAATTATCCAGTTTTGCCCACAATTAAAGCTGACATGTGCTAACGTTGTCTTAAATGATGCTCAACACACACAAATCTGTCAAAACTGCACCACATAGTATCACTCTTTGTATTTTAGATCACAATATCTCATATAAAAAAATAATAACAAACATACAAACCACCAAAAGCAATAATAATGAAAACAAATAACCTTTAACAGACAGTGCCAGTGTGTGAGCATTAGGTATTACCCCTTTATATATCTTTGTTCTGAATTTGGGATGGATTTTATGTGCTCTCTGTGAGTGAATACGATTTTTCTATATTATATTTTGTGCCCTAGTACTTTAGGTCCTAGTACTGCCCTAGGTCTGTTTGTAAACTTTCAGATTTGTGCCGTAAATAATAATTGTTTTTGACAAATGAACAAAATATATATACGTTTTCCACCTCCCATTCATTTCAATGTGACATTCATGACAGTGAGTGTTTGTGTACTGTATGTGTGAGTGAGCATAAATTTTCAATATTACATTTGTGCTCCAGTACCATGTCTTCCTTTCTGTTTGGACATTTTCAGATTTATGTCAGATTTCATGATTGTTCTTTACAGGAAGGAAATAGTGAATAGGAATAGGAAATAGGAAAACATAGACCCCATGATCAAACTAAGGGTTAAATTATTTTTCTACTGCAATAGATAAATGAACAGTTGTAATGAACAATTATATGTGAACAGCATAGATAAGCAAAAAATGTATGTTATATTTGAATAAAAACTTCACGCTTAAAATGAGGTTTCTTTTCATCTTCATGGTACCAAATATTTCAGCTATCTTAACTGTTTTATGTGTCACATCTAGAATGTGGAACACATTAATCCTAAAGATGACATTCGGGCGCCACGTCAATTTATTTTGAAAGGTAATAAATAAATCATCTTTTTATGTTGCTGGAGAACTAGAACACAATACAGCAACTCTTTCCATGAGGATAAACCAAACCCTTCTCAAGAGTATATAAATTATTTTTTAGTTGGAACAAAGCAAAACTAATAGCATATGGATTTTTTTCTGTTTCTTTATCATTGGCTATTACCTCATCTGGACTGTTCGCTTATATGGGACAAATCCCTGCTTCTGTAATTGTCTTGTGTCCTTTTGTGTAAGGGTTGCTGAAGCTCCCAGCATGCATCTGTTAGGTGTTTGTGTGCTGTCTCTATGCTTGTGTGTGTGTGTCTTTGTGGGGCCCAGCTGGAGTTTTCTAAAATGCACACATCTCCACACGCCCGGGATGCTTTGGTAAAGAGAAAATAGGGCTCATTATTACTACCTAACTGTGGTGTAAAGACTCTCAGACACCTGTCCAATCCATGTGTGGAGGGATAATGACCTCACACCTGACACCAATGGGCCATATACACAGGGTTAATTCAGTAACCAGGAGGTCTAAAGTGAGTATTTATTGCACAATGACACCCAGTGGAATCAGGCCACTACACCTGGACCAAACACAGATGGATGAAAAGGGGAAGCAAGAAAGAGAAAATGAAAAATACCATTTTGGGATTTGCAAACTACAATGTTAACTAGACCACAAAAATAAATGAATAAATAAAAATAAATGAGTAAATGAAAATGTAAATGAAAGGGAAAAAAAGTGGCCAAGGTCGGTTTCTACATCGGATCTTGGATTGCGTTGGTAGACGATGCTTTCAGGCCCATATAAAAAAGAGCCAGCCATAAGTGTTTATGATTTTGTCGCTTGTGTTTTCTTCTTCAGTGTGCATTCACTGTGCACAGATAAATGCCAACAAAAAGAGTTTTTTGGATTAGTGTGTAACCCCTGTTGGTGTATGTTGCTGTTGGTTGGAGTTTATTTTAACCCAACTGAACATGTTCAATTTGCGTTTGTTGGATCCTAGAACATTTGAGCAGTGTGATATGATTTTCCAACAAATGGCACACACTCTGACATTATCTGACCGGGAACTAGATAGGCTTTACCTTAATAGAATGAATTTTAGCCCTGAGAAGCATTTATTTGCATGGCAATTGTTGGAACAGTGTAAACATGAGTGGCATTTTGTCAGCCTGTCCGCTACGACTGACTGTGCGTTCCTTCTGGATAAATGACGAATGATTCAATTTAGAATCAGGTTCACTGTGTTTTGATGAAGTAAATGTAGAGAAAAGTATCCAGCATTTAGAAATGCAGAGTTCGTGGTTTTGACCATTAAACTATTTGGCTATTTGTGTGATGTAGTTGTGTTGCTGTGTAGAGTTTAAGTATTTTTTTAACTGAAAAAGAACTGTAAGTATTGGTAAGTGCTTGTTACGTTTCTGGAGACCGCACATTATGTAGTCAGAGGTACATATGCCTGCGTTTAAATTTTTAAATAAACGATATGGGGCGGTATGATGCCGTTCCTTTTCACGCTTACCAGCTGACCGTTTACCTCCGTGTGGACAACTTTCCCGCTGCAATCAGTTTGTCCCGTTAACTTGCCTTGTACATCGGCAGTCTTGAAACGCAGAGAGGTGTTGACCCTTATGACGCGGTTCGAGTCTGATGAAGAGCAATTCCAGAAAGCAGGTAAAACAAAAACAAAATCCAAAAAATAAAATAAACCAATAAATAGAATGTGGTAAAATCTGAAAACGTGTTAAAAAAGAGATGAGGGCTTTTATTTTTTTCTTGATTACTTTTCTGAAAATTGTTGGTTGGGTTTAGGGAAGTATGTTGGTGGGTCAATCGATAACATTTTGGAAGGAGGAGAATGGGTCAGTCGATTGGTCGGTCAGTCAATCGACAGCGGCCTTTGGTGAGTTTACGCGAGAAAAGCAGGCACGAATGGCACTCGTGAGAGACATTTTAGATCTCAAAAAGTGAACACATCGGCCTCTTGTGGATTCGCGTAAACAAAAAAACGCAAAAATACGTACCTCCTGGGACGTACATAGAACTACGTTTTCAGAATGAGCCTGGGTTGTAATATTTTGATATGAGGTAAGCTTAACAGAAACTAAACTTTAAAGGGGTTGTCCGGGGAGCATTTTTAAGGCTTGGTTGTGTTTATAAGATGTAAAGCAATGTGTGCTCATGCTTCATTTGTAAAAAAAAATTAAAATCACACATTTTTTTCATATATCTTACTTTAATCATATACTGCTATTCAGTTAACATGAAAACAACTTTCATGTTTCTCAGTTCCTCCAAATGCCCACCCTCAAGAGGCTCTGATTGGTCAGCTAACACAGTGGTTCCTAAAGTGGGGGTCGCAAGACAATTGGGGGTGGGGGTGGGGGGGGTCGCTTGGTGATTTCCAAAAATATCATATATGTTATTAAACTATTAGAATTACCATATTTTATTCATAACCTACAGAACACAAAAATAGTATTTAATAGTTACATAAAATAACAACATGCAAATAAAAACCCATCAGCCTTTCAGTTCTTTTTACATTAGATTAGGACCCCTGGGGTTATTATGCTAGATTAATGACACAGCAATAATGTTAACTGCAGCAGATAGATTTTTACAGCACAATGTTAACTTTGACTCCTTTACAGCACTCACGTACATTAAAAATAAAGGCCACTACTGAACATAGAGGACCATCTCCAATATGGCGGTCTTCAAAATTAAACCAAGAATTGTCATTTTAAGGGGCAGGGGCTCAAGTGGAAAAAGGGGCACTTTTTATAAAGTAATAATAATAATTGTATTTTAATAAATAAAAAATATTAAAGGATGTTTCACCCTAAATTCACCTTATACTTACCCTTAAGAGGACAGTTCATTCAAAACTGAAAATGTGTCATCATTTACTCACCTTGTACTTGTTCCAAACCTATTTCACTTTGTTCTTCTGTTGAACACACAACATAATTTTTGAATAAAGCAGGAAGCCTGTAACCATTGACATGGTATTTGTTTTCCTACTCTGGAAAGCAATGATTTCAGGTTTATAGCTTTAATTAAAATATCTTCTTTAATCTTTCATTCTTTAGTGTTCAACAAAATAAAGAAACAAAGAAATGAAACCACTTGAGGGTGAGCAAATTTTCATTTTTGGGTGAACTATCCCTTTTCAATCTATCATTTTTGCTTGTGTTTTTTTTTTCGGTTGAACAAAATAATAAAATATTTTGAAGAATGTAGGACACACTTATAGCCACTGACTTCCATAGGTAGCCTATATGTACATGTTTTTATAGCTTCAATTAACATTATATATTATGAATAAATTACTGCAAAAACGAGAGGGGAATATTTTCACTATCCAGCTGTCATTTCACCATTATATTAGCCTCAGCTTATAGCATGTATGCCTATGATATTGCCCTGCCTAAACTTTAGCTAACTTATTACATGGTTGTTAATCAGGTGGATGTAAGCAAGACAAAACAGCCTATTTGCTTTTACACTTTTGGATAAATAGCTGACGTTAAATTTGAGCCTAAATTTGTTAACCATTACTCACCTCCATACAATATAGAAGCACAAAGCACGCGCTTTGCCGATGTGTAAATATTGTCAGTCAGTGTAACTGTTAGCCTCTCTCTAAAATAAAATCTGACAAGTGTCTTTCATAAATATTCAGATTAAGCATGTGTAAGTAATATCAACCGTTCAGATATCTTTTTGACATGTAGAAGGCAGGGAAAGCGGCTGCATAGAGACACTGCAGCACTGATGAAGATTGTGGGTGTTTACACCATGCTGCAGTTTGACTGATAAATATGAATTTGTAGCTTATTTGTTAACGGTACCAAACAGCATTTTCTGTTGTTTACATCCTTGTTTATGTCCTTGCTACAACATACACTTAACGCTAGAAACTATGCATTTAATAGATACATTTTAACAAATAAAAATATTTACAGATTATGGTTCATTTCTATTATGGTTGGACTGTTGCTTCTTTGAGAAGTTTTTAGCAGAATCCAGCCCTGAACTGGGAGAGATTCTGAAAGCTGTCCTTTGTCAAATGCTAGAGCTATATCTTTTTTATAATTCTCTGGAGCACTTCTTTCTTTGTGTCTTGTCCTTTGGAAGCCAAAGCTTGGAACAAGCTCTGTGAAAATTGCAGCATTTGGACGGCATTTAGCTGCATGGGGTGTATGTGCGAAACCTGAAAGGGTTTATGCACTCATGAACCCGAATGTATTTTTTGCAGCTTAGGTTTATTCTGAGAACGTGTCCCTATAGATGTTTCTGGACATCGCGAATTATGTAGGCAGAAATGGTGTTTATATATATATATATATATATATATATATATATATATATATA
>CAIGQQ010034625.1:472835-492557 GCA_903798035.1 Danio albolineatus
TACCTTCTTGCTGTGAGGCTACAGTGCTAACCATTATTATATATATATATATATATATTTTATTTTTTTTTTTTATTAATGATTGTATGGTATTGCATGTTTTTTGTATTTTGTGATTTATATTTCTGGATATGGACTAAGAGCCTGATACAATGAGAACACTAATAATAATGACAGCATCAATAATAATAACAATAATAATAATAATGGTTAGCACTGTAGCCTCACAGCAAGAAGGTCACTGGTCAGTTGGCATTATTGTGTGGAGTTTGCATGTTCTTCCCGTGTTGGCGTGGGTTTCCTCCGGGTGCTCAGGTTTCTCCCACAGTCCAAAGACATGCGCTACTGTATAGGTGAATTGAATAAACTAAATTGACCGTAGTGTATGTGTGTGAATGAGGGTGCATGGGTGTTTCCCAGTACAGGGTTGCAGCTGGAAGGGCATCCGCTGTGGCAACCCCTGATAAATAAAGGGACTAAGCTGAAGGAATATGAATGAATGAATAATAATAGTATGGTTACAATGGACAGTTTTGAAAATGTGACAATGTGAGTTGATGAAAGTATGTTTGTCAGGTACTCTGTCTGATCACCTGGGTTGTTGTTTTGTTTACATATAATTTTAGCACGTGTTATTTTGATCGTTCTCTCTGCATGCTAACTTTGACCCATCTTCCCAATTTCTACCTATTATTCAATTAAGCCATGATTTTACTCACCTGCTCTCTTTGTTTCGACGGAATTTCCCCTCTATTTAGATCGCTCTCCTCTTGTTGTCCTTTGTCAGATCGTTGTCGTACGTATGTCTGTCGTCAATGTTCTTTCAGTTTCGCTCGCCCAGTCCAGCCGGTCCCCTGTTGTGTTGTGTCGTTTTGTGCCTGCCTTCCGATCAGTTGATCCTTCATTTTTGCTGCTTTTTACTCCTCTCTGCCATCTCCAGGCCCTGTTTTGTTTCATCCCTGTGATCTGGTCGATTATCTCCGATCTCAGCGGTTTGCATTCCCGTCCCTCACCTGCAATCGCTCTCTTGCTCTCCCTCTGCTCTGTTGTCCGCCGGATCCAGAAAACCACCATATCACCCCCTGTCGAGTGAACCAAGAACTACACCCTGAGATACTTTTTCTTGCCTCTACGGAGTGGTTTTTGTTGACCCTTTTGGACTCTTATTCTTTTGGTTGATCTTAGTTTTGTTTTCGTTTTATTTCACTTATTTACTTTTCTTGAGACCCTTTAAAGAACCCATCAACTAATTTTTGCCCTCTTCGGGGTAGTTTTGTTTAATTTGTGATTTTTGTTTTATTTTTATTTTTTCTCCCTGTGCTTAAAGCCTGTTTGGGTATTTTTTGGTTGCCATTAAAGCTTTTGAAAGACCTGCACTTGTGTCCGCTCTGCTTCCTTGACAGAACGATCTGACCAACTATGGATACAGCAGGTCCAGATCCTGTCAGATCAGCGGTTGCCCAGCAGGGGGTGCTTCTGGGCCAACATGAGACCCAACTCACTAACGCCCGCAGAGAGGTGGAAATTCTTGCCAATCAGGTGGCTTCAAGAATTTCAGCATGAGACCACCTGGCAAGGTCTTCGCCATGAACCTGAACCACGTTACAATAATCCACCACCATATGATGGGGACCCTAACTTGTCTCGGGCATTTTTGGCACAATTCAATTCAATTCAATTCACCTTTATTTGTATAGCGCTTTTACAATGTGGATTGTGTCAAAGCAGCTTCACATAGAAGGTTATAGTAAATTGAAAATGTCAGTTTAGTTATTAGCTAGTATATTATTAGCTAGTATATAGCTGAGTTCAGTTCAGTTCAGTGTTTTTTAATATTCACTGTAGGAGCCACTTTTGATATTGCAGTGATATTGTTGTCCACTGGGGGTCGCTGTATGATTAGTATATCTAAGGGGCCTGTGTAAGCGAAGAAGAGGTCAGTAATGGGAAAGCACACGGTTTTTGACCGTGCAGACGGGTAACTTGCTTGCTAGCTGAGAATAATGAAGTGTTTTATATATGCTGTGTGTATAAGGTGCAAATATTATGTATGAAAGATATTGAAGAAAGGAGAAGCAAAGACGGAGGCTTTGTTTATTTCACCAGCACAAAATAAAGACATTCTACTTGAATCAACATGCATGCATGGACTCTTGATTGCACGCGTGAAAAATGTGCTCACACCTGTTACCGGCCACAACAGCAATGGAAGGCTGTTATATTCACTACTTAGAGTTCAAACACTGAAGAGTAATCCATCGGTGCGCAGCTCTAGCTGCAGTCTAGTCGCCGGAGGCTGGAGAACTCGAGGCTCGTCTGTCCTTGGAGGGTCACAGGAATCCGTCTCTTGCTTGCTACTCCGCCAAGCAGCTGCTCAGGATACAGCGAGGTGCAGGATTAAGGAGCCTTGGGATCGTCTCGTCACGGGTCTTGGATCGCATCCGTGGCGCTGCAAAGTCTGTGGTTTTTGCCCTCCAACCATGTATGTATGCTGCGGAAGAGACTAAGGTGGCCTTTGTATTAACCCTCCTTACTGGGAATGCCCGTGAATGGGGAACCTTCGTGCCCCTTGTTGTGCCTCTTTTCATGATCTCCGGCTGGAAATGATGAGGCTATTTGACCGATCTGCCAGAGGACAGGAGGCTGCAGATCAGCTCGCTCGCCTTCATCAGAGTGGGCGATCAGTCACTGAGTATGCCATCTTGTTTAAAACCCTAGCAGCATCTTGTGACTGGAATGAGGGGGCATGTCGATCCATGTTTCGTGCTGGTCTAGAAGAGGACATCCAGGATGAACTCGCCACACATGAACTACCACATGACTTTGATGACCTAATCAGTTTGGCCCTGCGCATCGACGTTCGCCTTAATCGCCGGCACCAGCGTAAGCTGACCCGCTCTTCTGGCAGGGTGGAGGGTACCATGTCATCTTCCCCATTTTTGGTTGGGCCTGACCCTGAACCCATGCAAGTGGGTCGTCTGCGGTTAACACCTCAAGAGAAACTACAGCGTTTGGCTTGGGGTTTGAACCTTTATGGTGGCAAATCTGGACACTTTGCTGCAGTCTGCCCAGCAAAAGCCAAAGCCCACTAGTGAAACAGGGGATCCTGGTGGACGCGGTTCCCCTTCTTCAGTCCCCCTCCTCCCGTACCCTTCTATCGGCATTGGTTCAGTATGGGGGTTCTTCTAATGCCTGTTCAGCGCTTCTCGACTCAGGAGCGGAAGGAAACTTCATGGACAGCTCTGTGGCCGTCCAGTGGGGGATTCCTGCCGTTCCACTCCCCAAGCCTATCTCTGCCCGTTCCCTTGATGGTACCCTGATCGCTACTGTCTCCCATGCCACCCCCGCTGTAAGTCTCGTTATATCTGGCAATCACCGTGAGGTTACCACGCTGTACCTTCTTGATTCTCCCAGTGTTCCCATAATTTTGGGACATCCCTGGTTGGTGCAGCATGGCCCTCATGTGGATTGGTCTGGAAATTCTGTTTTGTCCTGGAGTCAGTCTTGTCTTGAGTCTTGTCTTGGTCCTGCCCTGTTTCTTGTTTCTGTGTGTCCTGTTTTGCAGGTGGAGACAGAGGATTTGACAGGGGTTCCGGCGGAGTACCATGATCTGCGTCTTGTGTTCAGCAAGTCCAGGGCCACCTCCTTGCCTCCTCATCGACCCTATGACTGTGCCATAGAACTCCTACCAGGCACTTTTCCGCCTAAGGGTAACTTATATTCCCTTTCTAGTCCTGAAAGAGAGGCCATGGACAAATATATTGATGAGTCCCTTAAAGCTGGCCTCATCCGCCCTTCCTCGTCTCTTACAGGCGCTGGGTTCTTCTTTGTTAAGAAGAAGGATGGCTCCCTGCGTCCATGTATTGACTATCGAGGGCTGAATGACATCACTATAAAGAATCGGTATCCCTTGCCTCTCATGTCTTCAGCCTTTGAACTCCTGCAGGGAGCCCAGGTCTTTACTAAGCTTGACCGCCGGAATGCCTATCACCTTATCCGTATTCGAGAGGGGGATGAGTGGAAGACGGCCTTTAACACCACTACGGGACACTTTGAATACCGGGTCCGTCCGTTTGGACTGACCAATGCCCTGGTTCCAGGCCCTGGTTAATGAAGTGCTGAGAGACATGGAGAATCAATATGTCTTTGTGTACCTTGATGATATCTTGATATTTTCTTCCTCCCTGCAAGTACACACTCAGCATGTTCGTCAGGTGCTGCAACGACTACTTGAGAATCAATTGTTTGTTAAGGCGGAGAAGTGCGTCTTCCATGCTAAGTCAGTTTCATTCTTGGGGTTTGTGATTTCGGCGGGTGAGATCAAAGCTGACCCCTCTAAGGTAAGGGCTGTTGCCGAGTGGCCAACTCCTGACTCTCGTAAGGCACTGCAGCGGTTCCTGGGATTTGCCAACTTCTATCGGCGATTCATCCGGAACTTCAGCCAGATTGCTGCACCCTTAACAGTGCTCACCTCTCCCAAGGTACCGTTCATCTGGAGTAACAAGGCACAGGAGGCCTTTGATAATTTAAAGTCCTGTTTTACCTCTGCTCCTGTCTTGTCTAGTCCAGATCCGAAACAACAGTTTATAGTTGAGGTGGACGCTTCCGATGTCGGAGTAGGTGCAGTTCTGTCACAACGGTCTCGACGGGATGAGAAAGTGCATCCATGTGCCTTCTTCTCCCACCGCCTGAGCCCCACAGAACGAAATTATGACATTGGTAATCGGGAGTTGTTGGCAGTCAGACTGGCCCTGGGTGAGTGGCGCCACTGGTTAGAGGGTGCGATTCAACCTTTTGTGGTCTGGACAGACCACAAGAATTTAGAATATATTAGCTCTGCCAAGAGGCTGAATTCTAGACAGGCCCGCTGGTCCCTCTTTTTCAGCCGCTTCAACTTTACACTCTATTACAGGCCAGGGTCAAAAAACACCAAGCCCGATTCTCTCTCTTGCATGTTTGGTACCCCGGAGAGGGAGGTTTCAACCGACACCATCCTGCCCAGGGGCGTGGTGGTGGCTTCCCTCTCTTGGGACATCGAGAGAGAGGTTTTGGGGGCCGTACGAGAGTGTCAGGTACCTAGAGGGATTCCAGCGGGCAAGCTATTTGTCCCTCAGTCACTGCCCTCCAAAGTCATCCAGTGGGGTCACTCATCCAGACTGGTCTGTCATCCAGGAGTCAGAAGATCTCTGGCTACCATCCGTCAGCGATTTTGGGACATTTGTGTTTGCCTGCTCTACTTGTGCCCAAAATAAGAGTGCCAATCCCCCTCCCGTTGGTCTGCTTTGCCCCTTACCCATCCCTTCCCGCCCCTGGTCACACTTAGCCCTTGACTTTGTCACCGGCCTACCCGAATCGAAGGGCAACACCGTCATTCTCACGGTGGTGGACCGCTTTTCCAAAGCAGCCCATTTCATATCCCTCCCCAAACTCCCCTCTGCCAAGGAGACTGCACAGCTGGTAGTTTGTCTCCCGGTTTTGGAAGGAATTCTGCCGACAGATCGGGGCCTCTACGAGTCTGTCTTCAGGATTCCATCCCCAGACCAACAGGCAGTCTGATCGGGCAAACCAGGATTTGGAACGTGCTCTCCGCTGCCTGACATCCCATAATCCTAGCTCCTGGTGCCAGCAACTATCCTGGGTTGAGTATGCTCATAATACTCTTCCAGTTTCTGCTTCTCCAGGTATGTCGCCATTTCAATGTTTACACGGCTATCAACCCCCTCTGTTCCCCTCACAGGAACCCGAAGCTGCGGTTCCGTCTGCCTTAGTTTTTGTTCAACGGTGTCGTCGCACCTGGAGAAAAGCTAAGGAAGCCTTGGCCCGGGCTAATAGACCCTCTATTCCCTCTAAATGTTCCCTCTATTCCTACCCCTCCCCCTCCCCATCTAGTGGATGGTTCTCCGGTTTACACTGTCAGGAGGTTACTGGAGGTCAGACGTAGGGGTAGGGGCTTTCAATACCTGGTGGCCTGGGAGGGCTATGGACCAGAGGAGAGGAGTTGGATTCCAGCCCGGGATATTCTGGACCAGACGGTGATTGCAGACTTCCGTCGGAGACGATGTGAGCTCCCCCAGGGTACGCCCGGTGGCGACCATGGGGGAGGGGGTACTGTCAGGTCCTCTGTCTGATCACCTGGGTTGTTGTTTTAGCACGTGTTATTTTGATCGTTCTCTCTGCATGCTAACTTTGACACGTCTCCACCCATCTTCCCAATTTCTACCTATTATTCAATTAAGCCATGATTTTACTCACCTGCTCTCCTTGTTTCGACGTAATTTCCGCTCTATTTAGATCGCTCTCCTCTTGTTGTCCTTTATCAGATCGTTGCCGTACGTATGTCTGTCGTCAATGTTCTTTCAGTTTCGCTCGCCCAGTCCAGCCGGTCCCCTGTTGTGTTGTGTCGTTTTGTGCCTGCCTTCCGGTCAGTTGATCCTTCATTTTTGCTGCTTTTTACTCCTCTCTGCCATCTCCAGGCCCTATTTTGTTTCATCCCTGTGATCTGGTCGATTATCTCCGATCTCAGCGGTTTGCATCCCCGTCCCTCACCTGCAATCGCTCTCTTGCTCTCCCTCTGCTCTGTTGTCCGCCGGATCAAGAAAACCACCATATCGCCCCCTGTCAAGTGAACCAAGAACTACACCCTGAGATACTTTTTCTCGCCTCTACGGAGTGGTTTTTGTTGACCCTTTTGGACTCTTATTCTTTTGGTTGATCTTAGTTTTGTTTTCGTTTTATTTCACTTATTTACTTTTCTTGAGACCCTTTAAAGAACCCATCAACTAATTTTTGCCCTCTTCGGAGTAGTTTTGTTTAATTTGTGATTTTTGTTTTATTTTTATTTTTTCTCCCTGTGCTTAAAGCCCGTTTGGGTATTTTTTTGGTTGCCATTAAAGCTTTTGAAAGACCTGCACTTGTGTCCGCTCTGCTTCCTTGACAATGTTAGCAACTGAAAAACTGTAATACGAACAATGATATGCAAACATCGATGTTCAAACTGTTCAAATGCCATATTCATAATTTACTTGTGTGTTAAACAACATTTTTGTTGGAATTTAGGGATCTGAAAATTGTATGAGGTTTTTTACACTAATAATTTATATTTGAAAATAACCACAAAACTGAAGTTATTTTCCCTTAATCTTGATGTACATCCACTTAAAAATGATCCTGAAATAAGGGAAACATGTAGGGCAGTGCATAATTTCATCCTTTGGGAATCGATTGGATTGTTGAAAGATGGGTGTTACTAACAAAATGAAAGAACAAAATGAAAGAAAATTGACAAATGAAGGCAGAGCAGGAATGAGATACACATATGCATTTTAAGTGAAGAAAAAACGCTCCGAAGGTGGAAAGAAGGTTATAATATTTGATTAAAGATTCTAAGGGCAAACATTTTTTACGAAATATTGAAGTGTATAGATACCCTGTTTATAACAAGCATTACAGATAAAAATAAGAAGAGTAAGTTTTGATTTCAAACAGTTTACGAAGTTTAGTAGTAGGTAATTACATGCTTTAGAATCCAGAGCTAATAAATTCAGCTTGACATCTGCAGCAATCTAAAATCCAGAATGAAATGCTGGGAAATAAAACTCAGTGAGCCATATGTCTGCTCACTATGATTAATTATGACCCTGAACTGTCATCAGCAATGTGACTTTGTTCAGTAGCTATGATAGAACACTGGCCTGCTTGGCAAGTCTCAGAAGATAATCCAGGATCTCATGGTATGTTTCACAGAAGAATGCTCAAATTAAAGCCACCCATAGTAGATGGGTGCATTGTGTCTAGAGTGCCAGGTTGTCACAGTACCAAAACATTTCAGTATTTGTTAGAAATACCAGTGAAAATGCATACTACTAAAAATAATAATTAAAAAAACATACTAATTAACCAACCCACTATATTTTTTAACAAAGTTGGGCAACATTTTAACGGTTATGTCTTTTTATATAGTTTTTTTAATATATGTCTAAAAAAATATGAATGAAAATTCTACTTTTATTTACAGTAACAAAGGCAAATAGCATCAATTACATTTAGTCAGAAAGTGCTTTATAGACCTATTGTAAGGAAATATAAATAGCTAAATTGTACAGTTACAAAAATAGCCAAGACAAAATTTTAATTTTATTAACTGAAAGTAATTATCTCATTTAGCAGAAATACATTATTATCATTATGTTTTTAAATATCTATGATGGTAATAAATGATTTACTTTACACTGATCTGCCAAAAAATAAATAACAAAAAATCTGAGCATTTCAGCAGTGCAACACAGCTAAAATAAGAGACAAAAAGATGGCGATTGTTTGTGCGCTTTAATGCTGTGCATTTTAGTGAGAGAAAAAAATTCAGATTCAGAGCTGCCACATCAGCAGCACTGTTGGTCACCACCGGTGCTTAAGAAAACCTGGTATCCTGTTGATTCTTTTTCCTTTAGTACCATTTTAGTTGTTTTGATAACACTAGCTGTGGCCTAATGGTTAGTGAGTGCGACTGAGTTGCCGGTTCGATTCCTGGTCCTGGCAGGACTTGAAGGTAGGAAGGTGGGAGAGTGAATGAACCACACACCATCTTCAATACCCAGCTTAGGACCCCCTGAGCAGGGAACCTAACCCCTAATTGGTCCCTGTGTGCTGGAAACAATATCTGTCCATTATTCTGTGTGTATACTCACATTGTGTGTGCAATTGTATGGGTTGAAAGCAGAGGACCAATTTGAGTAAGGGTACAAACTATACTTAGTAAGGCTCACTTCACTTTTTCCATTATATAATAAGCACACAACAGTCTGTATTCTGAGCAACCACTGTTTAGACAAAGGAAAACACAATAATTGGTTATGAATATGATTGTTGTGTCTGCTTTGACATTTTTAACGAATTAGATGCTTGTGATATTGCCTTGATGGATTTATGGCAATTTGTAAGTTATAAAACGTTTGTATTTCAATAGCATTTTCCCAAATGCTTTTGAGCTGGGAAGTTCTCTGTGTCTAACAAAACAGAGTTGGTTTTCAGCCCTCATAAATTTTTGTCACATTTGTCACTACTAATTTTCCAGGTACTACAGGTCTTGTATTTGTTATTTTCCTCCTAATAAATATTTAATTATGTAGTACAATTTCTGCCATGAAACACTATGCGCATGCAAGCTGATTGGTCACTTACAGTATAGACGAATTACCAGCCTACGTCACACATGACGTCACACGGGTCACCGGTTGCAAAAAAAGACCGGTTGCAATAGCAAACATGTGATGTTGTGTGGTAGGATGCTAAGTTCTGAAGTCCAAAAACTGAAAACTTAACCTTAACCATAAGCCACAGTGCTTTTAATGCCAAAACACAGACGTCTTTGGCTAAAAGGGAGCTGAATGGAGTGATCACCTAATTATAATGCTCGACTCTGCAGTTCTCATTTCATATCAGGTTCACGCTGTGCTGAATCATACACATTACTCATTTTTGATTGCAGCAATGATTTCAGCAAAAAGTTAAATATAGTTTATTAAATTGCAGACACTGAATGCTAATAATGAAACGTAAAAATGTAAGTTGACATACCCTGCCGTACAGGTGCAGTTCGCTGTCAGAATGCAGTTGTTTTGCTTGTTAATGATTACTCAGGCCTTGTACAGTTCTGTCTTCTTTCCTTGTCTTTGGCTAGGCAGGACCTTTTTAGCACTACATAGTTTTGAATCTGGTATTCATGAAGCATTATTTTTTGCACATGACCACACATAACAAAATTGTAGGCATCCAAAGACTTGTAGGCCTTTAACTTTTCTCTTGTAAAATCACTTGGAGTTTCAATGAGATAGTTGTATATTTCGGCCTGGATGCTTGGCCATTTCGTCTTATCCAGTATCCATTGGGAGGGTGCTGCTATCACAAATGGACCTGTCAGACGAACACACTCATTTTAACATGAATTTTTCAGAATAACTGTGGTTATCACTGAGTGACAAGCTGTTATAATATGCTGAAAGAATTATGTAAATAATATGTATAATGTGTAATCAAAATAACTTACTTCTAAAACAACAACAAACTCTGTACCGCACCGGATGTCATTCCTTCACTGTAAATGCTAGCTCTCATGTTTTTTTTCTGCCACCTCATTGCGAGTGCATCCTGAATGTTTGCAAACATGGTAATTCGTCTATTCTTCTCCTGCATCATTAACTACATGGCACAGGAGATAGACCCTTTTCACATTTCTGGGTTTCTCAGTGGCGGAAGGTAACATAGTTGGGAAAACTTAAAGCGCAGTGGATGGGAGAATACAACAAATATATATATATATATATTTTAAACTTATTTGCTTAAATAATAAAAGAAATACTTCACGATGGTGTAATAGAGACTTTCAGAAAAAAAGAAAATTTTTGTGAGACTGATGACAGCAGCCAGAGGGGAGAATAATATTTAATTTACTGTCCTGTCCCATAGACGCTGCGTTAGAAACGCCTCACACAAGCAGTAATTTATTTTTTTGTAATTTGAAGCAAAGATGATATAATACACATATAAATACATATAAATGTTCATATGTTTAAAAAAAAATATTAAAAACCTACTAGGATTTAAGATTTAGATGACCGTTAAACGTGTCATAACAAGCTTGTGAAAAGGGTCAATTGGTTGTTGTCACCTCGGCAGCCAATGAGCTTGCTCCTCATCTTTTGAAATGACCTGCGTCGTTGTGGCAGCACGTTTTCAGAGACCCTCCTCCACCCCAGCTCCACCTGTGTTTAGATCTGCTATTGGGGTTACATAGCTGCGTGTTATATTCTCAGGCAGCATGTCTGTGAACATACTGGCAGCAGCAGGTCTCTGTACTTGCTCTGCCATAATAAACAAAGCAGCAGCGTATCATATCTATGCTGCCAAGACCAAACACATCAATGTTGCCATATATCCATTCATTAATATACTAAACCCAGAGTGTGGTTATGACAGAAATGTAATATTTAAATAATTAGCTATCACTAATAGAAGCAAGCAAGTTTCAACTGAAGTGCTGACTGTTTAAATGCATTACATTATATATAAACAGATTTTATAAGATATCTAATCTTTTTTTTCTTTCTTTTCTTATTTTGGAAATTTATGTCTATGTTATAAACAGTTTTTTAGCCTTTTTAATGCATGTGCTATGAACTCTCATCTAGCAAACTTGCAATTTAAGCTTGTATCTTATGGTTATTGTTAGCTATTGTTTGTACTATAGCATATTACAACCATGTTCTTGTTAAATGTCATAAATGAATTCATCTGAGACCACATGAAAGCAAATTCACTGTAGCTTGAATATGCATTTCCTTTTTCCTCTCTTTTTATTGAGAGAGACAAGTGTTGAATTATAAGCTGAATTTAAATCTGATGTGGGAGTCTCTGTAATGAACACTGTGTGTGTGTGTGTTTGTGTGTGTGTGTGTGTGTGTGTGTGTTGCTACTGTATTCTCAGCTTGTTTACCTCTCAGTCACTGCTAATGAGTGATCAACTTTCCCAGCGTGAGTGTCGCGTGGGTAATTCGATGGCGCTCCATGTTCCCAAATGCCAAAGAGGAGCTTCATTAAAGAGAAGCCCTGTATAATCAAACAATTAGTGAACTGCCTGAGATGAATGCATTCCACTCATCAGTGAAGAATCATGTCTCACTGCTTCCTTTTCCTTCAAATCCATACAGATGAGTGACAAATTCAGGGTACCAAACAGAGAACTAGCTTTAGAAATAATGCACCACAAAACTATGTAACACAGAATTTTTCCAAAAATATATATTTAAGCATGGTTGCATGCCTATAATTGTGTAAATAAAATGTCTATATGCTTTAATATCAAGTGTTCCAGTGTGAACAACCCATGATCATTTAGTATACTGAATATATTTTATATTAATATATAAATTCATGGCAAATAATTAAATTGTATATATTATTTAATATAAGTTTTTAAATATTTTGCCTCTACTAATATGTAATGATGATTCTTTTGAAAACAATAATAATAATAAGTGTAATAAATAAATAAATAATTATCAGTGTAGTTAAAGTATCATATCTTCTGTTTGTAAATGTGTAAACTGTTTAGGCTATTGCTGTTTTGTTTATTAAAATCTATATTCTAATGTCTGTATATTCTAATTACTATTGATATATAATTATATAACAATAATACTAATTATGTATAGTAATAATAACTGTATCATACATGTTCTGCAACATGAAATTTAAATAACAGTAAAGCACACAGGGCATTGTAAATATTTTCTTGTGCAAAGTATAATCTTCCTTTTGTATAACAAGCAAATACCCATAAATATATTGACCAATACAAGTAATAGAGAACATTTGATGTTTTTGTAATCATGATGGATTACATTTCATAAACCATACAAGCCATCTCATTATTTTCAGAATATGGATGAACCACGGATATTACCAGTGCTACCTCATCCTGGGGAGCAGCACCATGGTTATATGAAAAAATTCCAGAGTTATGAATAATACATGTTTCTCAGCTGTCTAAGCATATTAGGGATGGATCTGAATAGCTTATGAGATTTAGATGGGGCAAATAGGTCAGTGCCTTACTGAAGATGCTGTATTAGACTTAATCTAAGCACAAGTGCAAATGAAAACAAATTTATAAATATCTACACTGTGAAATAAATAAGTCAGAAGTTTGTGCTGTTGCGGCTACATGTGTTACTGCATGACAAGCACAAGTACATGTATAAGAACTGACACTTTCTTAAGAACGCAAAACATTAACAAAAGGTTTAAGAAACTCCTAGTCTAAAGGCCAAAACCCTGTATGGCTTTATTAGGCCATCAGTCAGCATTGTCCAGCTAGTTGGCTTGGTGTGTTCCGCACATAACCTCTCATTGGCTTATAATCAGATTGAGTTGGCCTGATTTAGCCTGTAGAATTGGCGTTGGGTGTCAGCAATAAATCAAGAGCATAAGATTAAAAACTGTAGTGACATAACCAAGTTGACAATTCAAGTCAAGAAGAAACACAGAAGCTAGCTGTAATTTTTTTTACGTTTCTCAAATATTACAACCCAGACTCATTCTGAAAACGTACCTCTATACACGTTTCTTGAGGCCACAAAAGACATCCCAGGAGGCACGTATTTTAGCAGTTTTTGTTTTCGCGAATCCACAAGTGGCCGCTGTGTGCGCTTTTTGAGATCTCAAATTTCTCTCGTGAGTGCCATTCGTGCCTGCTGTTCATACGTAAACCCACCAGAGGCAGCTGTTGACTGACTGTATGACTGACTGAATGACTGGCTGACTGACCAATCAACTGACCCACCCTCCTCCTTCCCTAAACCCAACCAATTTTATCAATTGAGCCACTCACACACTTAACACATCCTAAACCCAACCAACAATTCTCAAAAGCAATCCACAAAAAGAGGAAAGCTCTTGTCTCATTTTTACCACGTTTTCAAATTTGACCACATTCTCACCATGTTATTTACTGGTTTATTTTATTTTCTGGATTCTGTTTTTGTCTTACTTGCTTTTTGTCTTGCTTGTCTTCACTGGACTCGAATCCCGTCATCGTGGTCAACTCCTCTCTGCGTCTCAAGTCCGCCAACAAAGATGGCGAGCTAACGGAACAAACTGGTTACAGCGGGAAAGTCGTCCACACGGAAGGTAAGCAGTCAGCTGGTAAGGAATGCTGCCATTCGGCCCCGTAGCGTTTATTCACATTTGCGATCTCCAGAAACATATATTGGTCTACGTTTTCAGAATGAGTCTGTGTTGCAATATTTGCAAATATTACAGATTCTAAGGGTGCTTTCACACCTGTCTTATTTAGTTCGTTTTCCTTCTTGCTGTGTTTCGTTTGGGCAGGTGTGAATGTAGCAATGGCACCCAAGTGCGCACCAAAAGCAGACCCAAAAAAGTGTATTGAGATCTACTTGAAGAGGTGGTCTCGGTACACTTTCAAATGAATGGTGCGTTTGTGGTGAGAACATGATCCGAACTAAAAAAGATCCTAAAAAAGTACTGCACCTTTCTTGATTAATTCAGATGCGCTGTCCCATCTTATGGGGAGTGGAGGAAAAATATTTGTTGACAGCACTTTACCAACAGTTTTAAACAAAGAGAGAGAAGGGGAAAAACATTACCTGATGGATCGTTGGTAATATTTCCGTAAGATGATCATGTCGCATTTTAGCAATTTTTTTTCATGCATTGCATTAAAACATTGTTTTCCAGCCGCAGCTGCACTTCATTCTTGAAATGTATAGTTTTGTCTAAAGTGTTGTATACAAACTATATAGTATACTATGACCAGGGATACAATCAGTCAGTGCAGCGACATTTTGTGTCTGCCAATGTGAAAGCACCCTAAGATTATCCCACAAATTTGCAGGACCGAATCTCTCTGTGGTGCGAGACAATTACTGTGAAAATAGTACTAAATCCTGCTTTGTTTATATTTTGTGTGTGCACATCAGAAGTTCCAGTTTCCCTTATTTTGTGTGCGCAAGTTTCTTATTTCCAATGGAGGGAGCTGGGAAAATACTGAAGGAAAAATGTGCCTCGTGCTTTCCATTCATTTTTAGATGTGATATGTGAGCGGCTCCTAAGTATGTCCTGAACCTTATTAACTTAATAATCAGGACAACATTTATTTCAGGAAGATTTTCTTTCAAGTTGCTTGTGGCATAGGGGTTCTAGTTAAACGAGCATAAATTAGTGCTGATGACTTCTTGCTAATATGCCACAGCTGCACTAGTGAACCAAATGAGATTGCTGGGTAGAGGCCCATATGAATCTATGACCCCACTTGGGTATATTGAATCTGGCAAAATGCAGGCACCAGTTTAGCCAATTATCTTGATCCTTCTTGACTGGTCCCTGCAGTACACGTTTTACGCAGCGGATGCCCTTTCAGCCACAACCCATCTCTGCGGAAACACATCCATGCATTCTCATTCACACACATACACTATGGACAATTTTAGCTTACCCAATTCACCTGTACCGCATGTCTTTGGACTGTGGGGGAAACCAGAGCACTCGGAGGAAACCCACGCAACCACAGGGAGAACATGCAAACTCCACACAGAAATGCCAACTGGCCCAGCCGGGGATCGAACCAGCGACCTTCTTGCTGTGAGGTGAACGTGCTACCCACTAGGCCACCGTGGCGCCTAAAAATACTATTCATTACTATTATTAATATTATTATTATTATTATTATTATTATTATTATTATTAATAGGGTAGCGCTCTCACCTCAAAGCAAGAAGGTTGCTTAGGTTGTTGTGAGGAGTTTGCATGTACTCCTGTGTTCGCGTGGGTTTCCTCTGGGTGCTCCGGTTTCCCACAAAAGTCCAAAGACATGTGATACAGGTAAATTAGGCAGGCTAAATTGTCTGTAGTGTATGTGTCTGAATGGAAGTGTATGTGTGTTTCCCAGTGATGGATCCGTTGCGTAAAAAATTTGCTAAATAAGTTGGCAGTTCATTCTGCTGTGGCGACCCCCAATTAAAAAAGGGACTAAGCTGAAAAGAAAATGAATGAATTATTATTATTATCATTATTATTATTATTACTATTGAGATTTCAGTTATGATTTTCCGCACTTTCAGCAATTAAAACCCAGCTGATTAATCCATGACTGGAAAAAAAACACATTTCAGAGAACCAAAGAATAAAAGCAACATTTAACTATTTCTTTTATTCTGTTATTTATTTATTAATTTATTTATTTTTTACAACAATCTTAAACTGGCAGACTTCTTCCTCCTAGTGTTTGCAGACAGAGAGCACCATGGCAGGATGGGTAACATCCGGGAGCAGCAAAACACAGTATCGTCATGGATCTGGTGTTCCTGCATCATGCTCTGTGTCACCTCACCTGACCTCTCTCGTCTCTAACCTTGAATATGGTTGCTCCATCTCTTCTCCATCAACAACTAATCTCTGCTCCTGACCACTAGACCTGGCTGCAAAATCTTCAGCCAGTGAAGCTGGATCATATTTCAGGTTAAATAATTTTATGACTGTTGATGGTTATATAAAAAATTTTCATAAGTACTCTGAATGTTTTGTACAAATGGATTTTTTGTGCTTTAATTAAAAATGCATTACCTTGAAATGCATTAACTTAGAGGCAGCAATGTTTATTAGCGGTGGGCTTTTTCCCACCCCCCATTTTCTGATCACATGATTGTACCTTCTTTTTCACAGTCAACACTACCTCCTTCCACACCATCTTACTTCAGGAGGCATTGGTGCAATCTGGCTTATTCTGTATAGTAAATGGTCGGTTTGCATGGTTTAATCACATGTTTGAGCAAATTCATTTCCTTGTTAGTGTAAGTTTTCAGTTTTTCTCAGTTCAAAGACAGTTGATGAACAGAATAATTATCTTTACAAAAACTTGAAAAAAATTAAAATAAAACTGACCAGTAGTGTAAATAGAGAATCCTTAATTACATAACCGTAACACACTCCTAAAGGGAATGGGGGATGAAACACTGATTGGTTTAATGCACATTATGCCGAAAATACCCCTAACCCCTTCAGAACACATTTTTCTCATTCTTAAAATAACAAAAGCTGATTTGGACACCTGTTGTCCACTTTAGACCATGCATTTAGATCTTTATAATATCATCCTTACTGTGCATAGAAGGCTTCTATAAAAAAGATAATAATAATAATAATAATAATAATAATAATAATAATAATGAGTATTATTATAGGTTATTTCAGATGAACAAATGATTGGCAGGAAAATATTCCCTGTTTGTGGATGTTAAATCTGGTTTATTTTGTACAGTAACATAATGGACAACTAGCAGTGAATATTAACTTTTATCCTGTCACATTTGCTGCAAGTAGACATGCAAAAACAGTGCAAAGTTAAACGTGTGCGTGTGTGTATTACAAACTTTGTAGTGACTCATCGTTGCAGGAAAGCTTTAATTAGCTCATCAACAAATACATCAATTAACCTTACTTGGTATTTTTTTATACTTGACTGTTGTTTATATGACGTGACGCAGACACGCATGTGGGAACGGCAGGTGAGATGAACCAGCTCATTTGCGTTTAAAGGCACAGGCACCAAAACTGCTACAATGTCCTGTAACCCCAAAATTTGGATATTCAGGAGCATATTGTCACAGTTATTACCCAGAGATCCGTCACCTGTGCACAGATCAGCTTTCCACCAGCCCTTTATCATTGTTCATCACCACAGCTCCACTTGAGATCTAGCCTCGTCGCCATTCAGAAGGACAGATTCTCCCTACACAGTTAGGGCTCTAAAGTTATTTACCTCTTCTGTTTCTTGGGATCTTCTGTGTCTCCCGTGTTTCTCCTAGTGTTGATATCTCCTGGTTACACGTCTGGTCCTTATCCTCTCCCTAGAGTGTGTGTGGCAATTCCACTCTGTTCCCGGCCCCGTCACAAGACCTCCTGAGTCCGACCTCCCGACCACCCCTCAATCCGACCTCATGTGAATTCCAGTATCCTCAGTGTTTCTCTTAGTCTCAATTTCTTCTGGTTTCCCCATCTGGTCCTTGTCTTGTCCCTGTGTGAGTTTGGTTACCCCACTGCCAAGCTATACCCATCTGCCTTCAGTGTGTCTCTGCCATCCAAACTGTTATTATATATAATAATAATTCCTTACATTTATATAGCGCTTTTCTAGGCACAGACCAGACCGCACACCACACACCAGCTGATTGGTGGAGAGGTATATATAACGTCTCTGCTTCCGACCCCTTCTGTGACAGATATTAACAACACAGACCCTTTAAGATGTCTTTTATTGGGAAAACCACTTGTTTTACAATGCTAAACAAGGTGGTTAGAAGTAATATATCACTGACAAAAAGATGATTAAAAGCACATAGTAAAGTCCTTTGAGAAGAACTACATTTTTGGCATTTTCTCCAAACACCGTATGGTCATATTAAATTGCTAAATGAGAGATTGGTGGCTGGTTGAGGCTCATTTTTCAGTATGGTTGCTACTAGTTTTAGACATCTTTAATTTCCCTAATGCTAATGAGCTAAAAATGGAGCAAGAAATAGAGAAAGAGATTCAGACAAACAGGCAGATAGAAAGATGACATGGCTTATGTGGCAGCTCATCTACCCTCACTTTAGTGGACATAATATGGTGGCCAATATGAGCCTTCATAGTCACCAATGTTCTTCTGCCTTCAGATACAGCCGGAGATAACATTGGAATGCAGTCGGGGCCGGCCCCATGCCTTCCTGCCAGGACAGGCCAAGATACCTGCTGATGAGGGCAGAACAGCTGGCACCTCAGCTACACAGTTTTTCATAATAAAAAGAGGATTATGGGCTACACAGAACCATTCTGCTTTCTGTCTGTTCTGTGAGAAAAGATCACAGTACTATTTACAAACAAAATATTACATATGCATTGGCATCATAGATTCAAAATAGCGCACACTGTCTGTTTTGTATATTTAAACGATTCAACTGAATGCTATTTTTGCTTTCAATTTATAGATGTTTCAGATTTTCAACCCAAATATGCACTATAGTCCTAAAGTGGTCAGATTTATTTATTTGTTTGAGGTTTAATTGTTTGCATGTTTGTTGTTTTTTGTTTGTTGATTTTGTTAACAATGCAGTATTTACATTTATTAAAAGTTACAAAGACATTATTAATTATCATGTTTGCTTCACTGTGTCATTAAAAAAAGTTATCTATTCTCTATTTTGATCATAAGAATAATATCACACGAGTAGCAGTGCACAGGTGGGAGGTGTGCGCTGGCACAAAGCCGCAGACCATGTGCCTCGGTGTCCTACCAGTCACGATACACAGCCATATCCCACTGCTATGAGTGTAATATTGCGTTTATACAACAGTTCCATGGCATAATCATGTACTGTATATAAAAACGAAAAGCAAACTCGAGAGTCAAAAATCCCTTTTGTATGAGGAACTACTTTCTTCCGCCATTCATTCACATCTGCAGCTGATGTTAGAACAGCAGAAACCGTTGCTTCTTTACCAATGTCACTTTAGGGCTAGTATTTTAATGATTCTCTAGTGTAATATCTAAAGTGATGACAAAACAGGTAATTTTACTGATATTTTAAGATTATAAGGCTGAATGGCATAAAATGTCATCAGTCAGAGATATCTATGAGTATTTTTCTGTTGCAATCAGAAGATCAAAATAATTCTCCAAAAAATCCCAAAGCAGTGCAAACACTACCAGATTACTGTTGTGTTTGCGATAAGGAAAAACGCTAAATGCGTGGGCATTGCTTCTTTCTTTCTTTTTACTGGACTAGTCTGCAGTAATGAAAACAGGAGACACATTAGAAACAAACAGATGGCCAACCAAATAGTAACTCATGGTTATACAAAGAGTGGCCAACACAAAATACATACATTCCTGATATCTGAGTCCCATCTCGCAGTCACTACAATTATATGTTATAGGACTTAGAATACCACTTATCTGTTTAATAATGATTTGATCAGCTGTAGTAAGCAGTTATGCTGTTTTTCTCTTCCAAGGGCTTATATTGTGGTCTCTGCCACCATCTTGTGGATGGACAATGTCAACCGTCTTTGCTCTGTTCAATGACTAAAAAGCCTAAAGAGGTTGTACGAATGCTGTTATTTGCAGAATATTGCATGGCTATCAGCCAATCAGATTCAAGACCCAGACAG
>CAIGQQ010034625.1:492957-511908 GCA_903798035.1 Danio albolineatus
ATATATATATATATATATATATATATATATATATATATATATATATACACACACACACACACACATATACACACTCATATATTCATACAGGCCTCAGCATGAAGCCAAATCTTTGGTCACTAGTATCAATGTCAAAAAATGGTTTTAATAGTGCCAGCAGTAAAAAGCTTGGCCTGTGGACAATGTGAAACATGTGTTGTTCTCTGGTGAGCCCACCTTCACTGTCTTTCCAAACTGGTGTTAGGGTAAATGAACAAAGACCCAAGTGCAGGGAATTTTTTTTATTTATTTAAAATAAAGAAAATAAAATGCAAAATAAACTACCTCAAGGGGGAAAACACTAACAAAACAAATGAACAATCAAAACAGACTTGACTGGGCAGGCAGGGATCAGGGCTGGATGGACAGGACAAGGCTACAAACGACGACGTACTGGCACAGGACAGCAGACATGAGGAGAATAGAAGCAGAAATTATTAACACATAAACAGGTGAACATGATAAATGAATAATGGGTTAACAAGAAGGGTGAGACTAGACAATAGATGGGAGAGCACATGACAAAAGAAAACACCACAAGCCATGTGCTCACATGAAACGAGACTAGAACAAGGCCAATGAAATAACTCATTAACTGCGTGTTCGTATAACAACACGAAAGCATGCGGTGCATGTAAACATGCATTACGTGCTAAACACAACACCAACAGAGGACTGAACGGGAAGAAGCCCAAGAGAAGTGTTTCATCCAAACTTTTGAATGCCCAGAGTGAAGCATGGAAGTGGATCAGTTGATGTTTTGGCCTGCAATATCATGGTATTCCAGAAAGTTGGGTTAACTTACCAAGAGTGGACTGGCCTTTAGCTGATGCACAAAGGCAAAGAAAATGGTAGATAAATGACAACATGGATCCAAGTGTTTCGTTCTGATCAATCCAGTTTGCACACTTGCAATCTTTCTTACCTTTCTATCACTGACCACTAACCTTTACTGACATGACACAGGCCTCACGACTCAATTTCTGATTGGATCTCTTTTGCCAACATCCAACAGCAACAAGCAAACACAGATCAATTTCACACAGAACAAACAGCACTACAATGCAGGGTGCAGAAAGTGTTGTTCCGAAGTGATTGTGCACATTCCTTGTAGGCTATAAATCTCTCTAATCTTGATTTTACCATGGTAACCATGGCCTGGGTCTTTCTTGGTGTGGGGGTGTCAGATGTAAGCATAACCAGGCTGAGCTCACAAGGACATGTAAATAATTTACGTATTGCCAGAAAAGTGGCTAATTTGTATCAAGGGTTAAAAATTAGCATGGACGGAGGTGAAGTGTTCCCACCAATTAATGAAATGTCCCTACCAACACATTAATTGCCTCCAAATTAAAATAATGATCTGTCAGCTCTCGTTAAAGTAGATATACAAAAAGGGTTAAATCACACTCACGACCTGAACCCTCCCTTGCCCAAGCACATAGGTATATACGATTGGCTGTGCCTTTCTCTGCTGTCAAGTGAAGGCTGCTAATGTATGTTTAGATGTTTGCAGCACCAAAACTGAATATTTAGCCTTTGTTCACCCACTGTGCTCTTAGAATAATTTTCTACTGATCCGACTGTTCTTGCTAAATTTAGATCTGGTTCCCAAAATCTCACGTTTAAAGTGCGTTCTACCAAAAGAGACAGATAAAACTGTAGGTTGTGCAGTGGTGTAAAATAACTAATTAAAAATACACAAACTACTGTAATTGAGTAGTTTTTCTCAGGAATTGTAATTTACTGAGTTGTTTTAAAAATGTGTACTTTTACTTTCCCTTGAGTACATTTTTAGTGCAGTATCTGTACTTTTACTCCACAACTTTCCCTCAACCTGCAGTCACTACTGTATTTCTTTCTTGTCTATGGTCATTGTCTAAGGTAGAGAAATCAGTCCTGTGATTCTTGTCCAATTAAATCACACATAGAAAGTAAATCGCATCATACTGAACAACCTCAAGACATGGGTGCTTTATAAATGCAGCAAACCTTTTGGAAACATTAAAAATCTCCAGGAAGATGTCCAAAATCTTTACACGCAATGATCCAGAGACTTTTTATAGACTGTATGTCACTGAAAATTATGGATGTCGACTGTATGATGAAATCCCCAAACAGCCTTAAACAATCACTAAATGGAACGAATGAAGAATGGAAGGAAGTCTTTTTTATATTTTGCGTCAGGTCCCGCAGCTGTAAATGCAGAGATCTAACTTGAAGTCAAGTTTGTAACAAATCAACCAGTAACCATGGATGTACTATTGATCAAAATTAAGTTTTGATTTTGGCCTCCAAAATGGTTATGAAAAAAACAACAATCAAGATAAAATGGTTATTCTGTCATATGACTCCCCCTTTCCAGCTACGAAGTAAAATCATGTTAATTTACTTTTGCAGCATGAGACATGTTTGAATTGTTATTTTTTTAGAAATTGTTTTTAAAGTATAAAATAGAACGTGTGCTGTTCTATCTTCATACTCAGAGACTTTAACTTAAAGTACATGTATAAACGGCTATATACTTGCAAAAATGTGTTCAGGGGTGGAGCTAAGTGATTATGCACATAAACCCTCAGTAAGTGGAAGTATTTATTAAACTGCTTCTTTGTCAGTTTGTCAGTTTGAGGGAGCCGTAGGTGAAGACATGGAAACGCTGTGAATCCAAATGCTGGAGGTTTAATAAGCAAACAGCAATTAACAGGCAGGGTCGTAGTCACAAACAGGCAAATGTCGGTACAAACGATAAGGCAGTCCAAAACAAGCAAACAAAGCAGAGTCCAAAATCCAAAGAAGCAGTGGTCAAAAGGCAGGCAAAGATCATAACAACAAGGCAAACCACAATGGTAAAGGATACGCTCGGTAAGGCAGTGGAACTAACAATACTTCGAAGAGAGAAGGTCCACACAGTGGTTGTTTCTCAATATCCGTTCTTCAGCGGTCTTGCGTCCTCGTGTTCTCGTTTAACGTCATCATCAGCTGCCAAAGTACAGTTCCAATACTCAAGACCGCAAGAACGGAGGACGCATGAAAGCTCCCGGATGTGTTCTCGGTATCGAGGACGCACCGATGCAGACTTTAGCACTGAACTCGCTCTGAAAGTCCCAGAATTCATTGCGACTGGAGGTGGGAAGCCCAGCATTTTATTCAATAAGTTCAGACATGTACTTATTTACTTCAGGAGTTTCCCTAAATGAGACGGTAAAAGTAAACAATAACGTGAAAATCTTAATAAAGGCATAAACACATTAAGGGTGTTTATTTGTTAAAATTAGTATTAAAATATGTTTTTTTTTGTGATGTGCAGCGTATATTTATAATGTCTTATGCAGAGTATTTAGTGTGAAACGGGGGAAAACAATAAATCACTGTATGGATGCTGTAATGTTTAAATAATTTTCGGTTAAAGACGCGCGAGGGTCATGTGACCATCAGGAAGAACGCAGCATCCCATTCCTCACAGGACGCGCTCTCTGTTCTCGCGGTCTCCTGAGTTCGTTCTTCCGATGTGACCTGGCAAGACCGGTCTCCACAAGAACACGAGTCCGTTCTCTGCGTTCTTGGAATTGAGAAACAGCCAGTGTGTTTATATAAGGTGGTGGCAGGAAGTACCAACGAGGAAGTGCAGAGTCAATATTCTGGAGAGCGCTTCTTCTGGTTGTGGGATGAATGAGACTCGGCCTCATTCGTTTCAGTCAGACATTTCTCTAACTTTACTATTTAAATTTGAGGTTAAATTTAGCAAAACTTAAATATTTAAATAAATCTTAAATCTAAATACAGTAAATCCACACTCTTGATTAGTAGGAATTCATTTGTATAAAAATGTGTGATTTTTAAAAGGAGGTATGCCCCAAACCCCACTACTAACATTAGCCCATATTGGGGGAAGAGCAAACCATACTAAATTAATATGAATATGCCACTAAATCAAAAAGTTATACATTTCTATGAGATATCTTTGACAAGATATCTTTTGTTTGTTGGATGTATATATTATGTGTTAAATAAAACAAATGTCCAAACCCCCTTAGTCATTACAATCCAGTGGATCTCAATTCTGGTCCTCGGTCCCACCCTTCACATTTTGGGCTTTTTTTTTAATGATCTAGGTGCAAAGTCTAAAGCACAGGGCACAAAGTCATTAAGGGCGTGTCCAAATCCATGGAAAATATACTTTGCACCGCAGCACATGGTCTAACAGTGTTGTGCTTATTCTCTTAATGAGTTCTGGATGTGTTTTGATATTAAACCAATCAGAGTCTCGTCTCCCATTCCCTTTAAGAGTCAGTTGCGTCATGCCATGGCGCATTTGCTATTTACATGGCAGACTTTGTAAGTGGAAAAACTAAAAGCTTCACTAGTGAGAAAACAGACCATCTAAGATAAAGAATGAGCCTACTCTATTCGGCCTTTACTTTTACTTTTTTTTTCTCTCTTTCATGGATAAGGAAACAATGTTGTACGGACAGACATCTGTTAGCCTACATAATTAATTTTGTTTGTTAAGATTTGTTTCAAAACTATTTCAAAATTCAGTTCTAATTTGCAGCAAACAAATAAATGAACAATAATAATAAAGTCTGTATATCCAAGCACACATGCTATGCCCCATATGGTCCAAAACTTTCATCCTTTAATTCTGTTTAATTTGTAAAGATATTTGTGTATTGCTGTACATCCAGTTTGTATTAAGCAATGTGTAAGTGAGGCACACAACTAACTCACTCTGCGCTGGACTTTAGACAAGCTTTCATCTGGTCTATTGCAAAGTCTATTTAGTTCCTCAAAATAGCAACGCGCCAGCAATGCGTCTTAACACACCTTCTTTTTAGACCAGAACGCCTATGGGCGCACATATGAGCGCAGATGCATTTGCTATTTAAACAGCGTAGCGCAAAACATCAAAATGATACTTGCGTCGAGCTGAAGCTAGCAAATAACATTTGCATCATGCCGCATTGCGCCAGGTGTATGATAGGGGCCTTTGTGTGTCTCTCTTCATTGACACATAGAGATCAGTTCATCGATATATCTGTTAACGAGTTGATGGTCTGATGATCAGGTGTGTCAAGTAAGAAAGACATACAAAATGTGCAGGGCAAGGGAGCCAAATGACCTTAATTGAGAACCACTGGATTGTAAGACTAATATAAAACTAATAAACCAAATCTCATTGTATATGATCCAATATAAAGTAATATTTTAAAAAGTGACGTGATTTTCTAAGAAATCTAAGAAAGATTTTTCTAAGAAATCTCTCATGGTGTAATGATTTATGCTGGGCATTATACACATATACATCCACACCATCACAAGTGGTTCAGCCCTTTCATGTCAGGCATAACCAGCCAGCATATGAGCATAGTGCCAGGTGTCTGTGTGCCAAGAAACCTGTGGATGTGTCCCTGGCACCCTGCACCGGCATTTGCTGTGACATATTGCCTGTGTGATCATTCCACCTCAGGGTCGTGTTCCTCTAGCACGGCTGGTGTCCTTTCCTGACAGCATTGATCCAGATCCCTCACCCTCTTCTCTAATCACTCATTCTCTAGGGATAGATGAGTGAATGGGGGAGGAGCCATTTGAATAAGAGGCAAAGACCTGGCACGGTTTACAGGACTCATTTCTGTCATTCATTCTCTGTCTCTCAGGACCTCAATTCTGGCAATGAATTTACCCAAGCCTTTCCTCATTCATTATGTTGTATTTTATGTTCTTAACTCTTTTTTCATTTTTTCTTATTATAATTTGCCCTCCAATTTTCTCTTTTCGTTTTCTTTCTTCTCTGCTGTATGATTATTTTGCTGCCTGGTACAATAAGGAACACTGATTTTTGAATGAATTAGGTGTTTCAGACTTGCTTGCAGGATAGAATTATTTTACTAATAATTGGACTAGCAAGTGCTTCCACATGCTTCTACAGTAGATAAAAATGATAGATTCAACATCTATATGCTTTATTTAGAAAAACCCACATCCAAAATAAACGAAGAGTTTTTCAGTTGTACCAAGTATTACAAAACATATATCAACCTCAGAGACTGCAAACACACTTACTCATTTTAGAATACTAGTCCAAAAAACAGAAAGATACCAACACAAAAAGACATCAGTGTATTTATATGGTAATATGTATGATTTTGTTTCATGTATTCCAAACAAAAGCAATCAGGATAGATAAGCACTGCTAATCTTTACAAATTTAAATATTTTTCCATCGTTTCAGAGACCAAATCTTGTCTTTGTTTATGAGCAAGTGTCTGCCATTGTGTGCTAATAGCTACTTTAAATAGCACCAATTAGCCAGAAGCTCAAGATGTTCAATCACACTGAGGCTATTAGCCTGTAATCAGGTGCTGTTCAGGACCAGACGTGTTCTGCTTGCTCGCTTCATCTCTCCCTGTCCATTTCTCTCTGTGGGGGGTCAAGGGAGCAGGAGGAAAAGGGATGACTATAAATTGAAGGCAAAATATTAAAGTTTTTAGTCTTTTAAGGTTTTAATGCAAAAGGGGTGCTAATAGTTTAAATGGCTGCTTCACATTTTGTGGAACTACACGTTTTTGTAAATTAGGTTCCCAAAAGACTATTTTATTTAAACAGTTTCTATATTTACTTGTTGCACTTTATCTTTACTAAAAAAAATAAATCATAAATGTTACAACAACAGCTTATAATATTAATAGTAACATGTTTATAATAATAATTTATAAATAAGAATAAAAGTTAAACAATTGTGATCAAAACATTTAATCCATGAAATTAACAATTTACAGTGGTTGGACAATGAAACTAAAACCCCTGGTTTTAGACCACAATATTTCGTTAGTATGGTGTAGGGCCTCCTTTTGCAGCCAATACAGCATGAATTTGTCTTAGGAATGATCGATACAAGTCCTACACATTGGCCAGAGGAATTTTGAGCCATTCTACTTGCAGAATAGTGGCCAGGTCACTGGAGGAAAACATTTTCTGACTTCCTTCTCCAAAACACCCCAAAGTGCGTAATAATATTTATCTAATAATATATATCTGGTGACTTTGCAGGTCATGGAAGATGTTTACCTTTCATGCTAATCAAACCACTCTGTCACCAGTTTTGCTGTGTGTATTGGATTATTATCCTCCTGATACTAGGTAACACCTTTAGGATACATTGTTTGAACCATTGGGTGCACATGGTCCCCCAGAATGGTTCAGCAGTCTTGGGCAGTGATGTGCCCATCTAGCACTTGCCCTGGGAATGCCATGATATTGCGGTCCAAACCATCACTTCACTCTGGTGATGCAATAATCAGGGTGGTATACTTCTTTGCGGCTTCTCCACGCCATAACGCTCCTAAACGTGGGAATGACACAGCTCAACCAACATTTGGCATTTGCACAAGTGCCCAAAGGATTGGCTAGAGATGCTTGTCCATTTATATAGACCCTGTGGAGCTCCCGATTAAATTTTTTTCGTTAAAACAGTTGAAGTGCACATTTAATTGTGCAGTGAGTTGGGCATTTTATTTTTTTAGATACAATTCAGGGGTGGGTTTCCCAAACAACAACGTAACTTGTGGCTGAACTATCATAGTACAATGCATCGTTTGGGAAAAGAACGATGTAGTGACGAGTGTTTCCCAAAACCCGTAGTTTCTCTGTATATTGTATATTATATTGTATCACACGCATTTAAAAAAATCCAATATTAGTTTTGGTAAAAACATGCACTCGTTTTCTATATTAACTGAGATATATGTAAACAGCACTTTTATAAACAGCTATGTTTCCTTTACAAATATTATTGAGAACATTACATATAAAACATAAAATCACTTACAAAAGCAAACACGTATTATAATATCATATAAAAATCATATAAATAAATAAATAATGAGGCTATTTAGTAAGAAATTTAATTTAATATTTATTTATTATTAGGAAATGAAAAAAATCCTACTTTAATAATAACAAAAAGGATATTGATTCCAAGTTTAAATGTTAGAATGTTCTAAACGAATAGGGCATAGGGGGGATAACTGGGAATAGAACACAGCCAGGAACTATGTTTCTAACTACAGCTCCAGAGATGTAGTTGCAAGTGCCTAAGTTTGCGACGCAGTTTGCGAATGTTCGTTGGAACAACGGATTTGGGAAACGTCAAATCAATTGACTATGTGTTTAATGACGGAACTTGCAACCTTAGTTGGCTAACGATGGTTTTCGGAAACATGCCTCAAGTTAGCACTCCCTGTCAGACAGCTTCTTCATCTGTTGAATGTGGTTTGTTCTTCTTAGTGATGTGCTTACAGAGAGACTCAATTTGTCCTCTTTTTTTTTTTACTCTGATATGTCACCCATAATGTTGTGTGCATTGTAATATTTTAAGCTAAACTGTGCTATTACTCTGCTAATAAACC
Source organism: Danio albolineatus (assembly GCA_903798035.1). Taxonomy (NCBI): domain Eukaryota; kingdom Metazoa; phylum Chordata; class Actinopteri; order Cypriniformes; family Danionidae; genus Danio; species Danio albolineatus. The sequence goes on from CAIGQQ010034625.1 coordinate 501,402, forward strand.
TTCATACTGTGCTCTTACTAATGGAGCAATGAAGACTGGCCAGCAGTCTGGTCAAATTTAGCCATAAAACATCCAACATTAAATTGACAAGTGTTTCAGTTTCATTGTCCAACCCCTGTATAGCGGATGTCAAAAATATTAAAACTGAATAATTATGTAAAACATTGTTAGTTCATATTTTTCCATTTTACAGAACTTTAGCTCATGTAAATGTGTTTGTGTTTCATATTTACCCACTATAATTTGTCTATTATTACAAGATATTTATATGAATTAACATAAAAGTTGTACCATCAGTAAATTTATTGAAAACATAATGAAATAAATCAATTCATGCGTGTGTATAGTCTTGTTTAGGTACATATTGAATATATAAGGTATTGATACAAAAAAAATTCTTAATGGTATTATTGAAACAAGCATTTTCATAATCTAATTAAAGGGGTGGTCCACTTTCATATCATGTTTTAAACTGTGTTATGTAGCTATGTGAACAAACATCATCTCTGAATGTAAGACACTCAAAGTTCAACGCAAAGGCAGAGTTAGCTATACAGAGTTAGCTTAGCAAAGCCTACAGCAAATTAAGTTTGGGGACAACAAAAAATACATTCGGATTAATGATGTCATAAACCCTTCAGGTTATGCGCATACACCCCGTGCAGCGAAGGGGCGTGGCCAGAGGTGCTGTGATATCATAGCAGAGAAAGCTAAAATGCTATTTCCACAGCGCTTCTTCTGTTTCTGGACACGACACAAAGAGAGAAGCGCTTACAGTTTAATTTTAATTGTGTTCCAGAGAATTATAAAAAAGATATAGCTAGCATTTGAGAAAAGTCATTTACAGTTACACACACTGACAGTATTATACAGCAGAGGCAAAGCGTAGTGTAGTGGTGTGACGCTGCCATTATGTTAGCTGACCAATCAGAGCCTCTTAAGGGTGGGCTTTCAGATGAACTAGGAAATATGACAGTCGTTTTCATGTTAACAGAGTAGCTGTATAAAATTAAAGTAAGATATATGAAAAAATAACGTGATTTTTTTATAAATGAAGCATGAGCACATATTGCTTTGTACCCCACAAACACACCCAAGCCTTACAGATACACTCTGGACCACAACTTTAAATATAATTCTGGCTAAAAATTTCGTCAAATATTTAGACTTAAAAACAGTACGAATGACTGAAATCCATGGCAGATATACTGATTATTATGCGCTGTCATTTACCTCACTTGTGTCGTCTCACCATTAGTATTTACTTTCAGCACTGTGCTCTGGGGCACTAGGTTCACCTTTGGGCCTGATAGCACCCTTTGGGCAATAGCATAATTGCACCTACAGGGGAATATAAATATAAAGTAGTAAAGTAAGTTTGTAGTAGTAATAGTAAAAATAGTAAGTTTGACAGAATTTTGGATAAGCAACCTATGAATAATAAACACAAATGTATGCACCTAAATGAACAAAAATTATGATAACACTCTATCGCCCCTCTCTGAGATCTAGATAGTATTATTGTGATAATATATTTTTTTAATATACTGTGCGGCCTGCTGTTTTTCAAAATTATTTTATGATCAAATACAGTTTAAAACACAGATGTGCACACACGGATTTACCCACAAGCATACACAGTGTCATTCTGTTTCACACCTGTTCAAACAATCGCAATTTTACAACACCTGCTCCAGCTGCTTGTTTTGATAACAACCCTGTTGGCCAAAATCATTTCCAGACCACTGATCCTTGTTTGACTGCTACACTGTTGAGTTTGACCAACTCAACACGGAGGGTTATTCTTATCAAACAGGATGGCATGATTCCCCCCAGTTTCAAGGTGTTCAATCAAACCAAGAGTATGCAAGCTAACACAATTAAATGATTTCTGGCTTGCTTATGGAAAATGATTGTGGGAAGTAATACTGTATGACTGTCTATGATGACCAATTTGATTAATGAAATCGATCAAATTTACAATTTATCAGTGTTATCTACTGCAAAATTATTATACATTTAACTCCTGATTAATGCAGAGTTAATTTGGGTTAGGATGTAATCAATAAATCACTTACGTATCCTTCGGCTTAGTCTGGCAAATGTTTTATGTGGCAAATGTCCTTCCAGGCACAACCTTGCACCGGCAAACACCCATACACTCTCTCATTCACCCACCCACACTGCAGCGACACAATGGTATGGAGCACCAGGAGGAAACCCACGCCAACACGAGAAGAACATGCTAACTCCACACAAAAAATGCCTCCTGGCCATGCCATCAACCTTCTTGATGTGAGGCGACATGTTAACCACTGAGCCACCATGCTTCCCTCAACCATTCATTATTTATTTCACTAAATATAAAGGTTAATAAATATGCACAAACAAATGAACTGCTTAGTTTTAGTTCATTTTATGTATTGAATAACTATGATTTACAAATGAGACTTTGTAATTTTACCATATCATTTAATATTCTATTTAATTGAAAATAGCTCGTAATAAAAGTATGCTTGGGGAGCTGAGGGTATTTCCATTGTTTGTGTTTGCGTTACTCCTAAATGACGTACACAGTATGTTGGTTTTGTATGCAGTAGCAACAGTTTTTTTGTATCTGCTGGGAATGAGGGCCCTTAGGAGGCTCTACTAGTGTGTACAGTGACATCTGGTCTTTATGTCTTTTTTTTTTTCAAAATTCCCCTGACCTTTTCAGAAAATAGCTGAGAATCACAAAACCTGAGAATCTGAGAACATGCAATGCTTTGACTTCAGAGCATGCAAGGAGATTCTGAAAATCTGCAGGCAATATCTACAATATCCCATGGACATCAACAAACGCTATTATTTTTAACCTTGACAAGGATTGAAGGAGAGTGGGGGAGTGTGCAAAAAAGCTTAGGGTTTTCCTTTGTAGGAATCAATTTTACTTAGTAAACAATATTAGCATATATCAAATGTAGAACCTGCAGAATCTGCACATCAATTCTAATATGTTTTTGTTGTTGTAATTCAATTTACTTTAACTTTATTTTTTTTCATTAAAGATTAGATCAGGTTTTTAAATAAATCAGTCCATCAAGGCTCATATGCAAAACAGTCTAAAGTTGGGTAAACAGACAATGATTTTTTTGACAAGTCATTTTTTTAATAATAAAAGATCATTAACTCAAGTTAAATAGAGATATGCTGTAAATAAACCTGCTAAATCAAGAAAGTCAGAAACTGTACTGCAATATTACGTCATGCTATCACCATGTTTAAGATACCCATTTAACAACTTTAAATCAGACGGTATAAAACAGCTAATTAAAAAAATAAGATGCATAAAAAATGATTGAAGACATTTTAAATTTTATATTATAAATCAATGTGCATATGTGTTAGATACAAAGTGATAATTTAAATGATTTTAAATAGTGTTAACAGTTCAGACATTAATATTTCTATTGAAAAACTTCATGGTTGTGCTTCTGTATGAGAATAAACAAGCACAAATTAGTTCATCTGAGGTAGAAGTTTTTAAAATGAAAGAAAAGGGAACACAGTGCAGTGATTTAAAATGTTTAGCTCCTAACTGAATAATAGTCTGGATTGCTTTGATTGTATCACAGTTCACATAAGCATGCTATGGAATTATCTCCATTCCTTAAAGATATTGCCAAAACTGTGAAACATGTATTCAAACAGTAATTTTTTACTTGGGTTAGGGTTAATATTTGTTTAAAATATTTTGAGTAATTGTTCAGGTAATTATTTTCTCATTTATTTTCAAAGAAATATTCCATGTATTTAGCAAGTAACAGAATAAATTAACCTAATATACTCACATTACAAGAATTAAATAATTGTAATTTATAATGTTAACAACAGTCCAGTGGTCTAATATATATAAATAATAGCTGTGCTCATAAATAATTTAACATTTAAGATGCGAGATCTTTATTAGCAGAACATAATGTAATCATTCACTACATTAATATGAAAACACAATATTTACAGAACAAAACATTTTTGATAAAAAATATTTTAGAATAATTAAAATCATGGTTGAACATATATTCTCTTACACATACAATTATAGAACATCCTGCATGTTATATACATCATCAAGTCAACACGTATAGTTTTGTACAATATTAAACAGCAGGGAAATCCCTGGTCAACACCTAACAATATATGTCAGATGTTTACATTTTCATATTATTCAATAAAGCTTTAAAGACTGTAAAATTAGACCCAGGTTTTTAACTTAGGTGCCTTCTAAATGAAATACCAAAGGAAAAGATGGTGTGGGTTTGGATTCTCTGTCAAAATCCACACGAGAAATCGCACTGGTATCACCGCATGTTTGATAGTTGAGCACAAAATCTTTACATATTGTGATTTTTTAAGATATTAGTTTCAGTCCTGCTCCACGGCAATTGGCCAGATGTGTGTTGGATTCCCTGGTGAAGCGGGGCTTGGCTTTGGATGGGTTCATTTGCGCACCTGTGAGAAGGAATAAATAGAAGGGGTGTGTGAACTATGTGCTCCAGACTTACTGGCGCCACCGAAAAAACAGGGAATGCTCGATCAACAACCCAAATCAAACCAGGTCAAACAACCAGCGCAGTGCTACACACGCCTGGACTACTTAACCTCACACTCGCATGCTCCAGCATACAGCTGTAGACCAATCGGCCTAGACGCTTCAGTTTAGAACTTCTGCCTAACCCCCCGTTAACAAAACCACCATAAAGTGGACAGTTATTGTACAAAACACAGCTGGGTTGGAGCATCTGCCAGCATCCAGAATCCAGTTACAGTCCAGCCAGTGAGAAAAGCTCAAATAAAAACATTGTCCCCCCCAACAAAAAAAAATGTATACAAACTTATATATTTATTGGAGCTGTATCTAATGCCAGCTCTATTAGAAGTATGCTACTCAATTATTCTGACAGCTCAGTTAGATCCTGTGTGTAAGCAGTGAAATAGTCTTAATACAGGCTGATTATAATACTTAATATAAATGATTTAAGGTACTTTTATTTTAATTTTTTGTAAAAATAAATTGTCAAAATAATTATTGATTTTGTAAGTAAATTTGAACATATTTTAATTACAAAATGATGACTGTTTTAACTAATATTAAATAGTAATTTCATGTTTTAAAATGTGTGACAATAAATGTGATAGGGAAATTTATTAGATTAACAATTTAAAGCAGTATGTGCATAAGAAGAGCATTTGTCGAAGTGCTGGAGTCAATTTTGATTTTCATCACTATTTGTATCAAAATTATTATAATATGTAACCGTACATGATTAGCCCTTTGAAAAAAAATATTTTATACTGAATTTCATGAACTCACCGGTGTGCAACATTTCAGCGACACAAAAAAAGTGAGTCTTCCTTATTGACACCCGTTGTCCTCTGAAACCAAAAGAAACAGCTTCATTCATTCTTCTTGCGGCTATTAGTGAGGCAATGAGACCCACATTGACCATCAATATGCCATTGTACACTGAGCCATTTACAATAATGATAATCTGAGATAATAGATATAACAAATATTTATGTACATAGGTAAAAAATAATATATTGTACTTGCATATCAGAAGACACAAATATAGGTCAATAAATTTACATATGTGTGTTACATAAATGATGCGATAAATGAAGAAAACTTAACACACACACACACACACACACACACACACACACACACACACAATTTAACATTTTGGCGAAAACCAAAGACACAACAAAGTCTGATCTACAGAATCGTATTTTTGTCTGGTGCAGACCATTGAAATACGCTATGTCACTTCGCTGCGCACCCAGTGCAAGTGCAATGTGTTTAGTGACAGCGAATTAAATGTTTCGGGTCTTGCTTACCTGCTCTGTGTTGATTTGTGTGAGTGGAGTCCGTGTGGAAGCGGGTGGGCTCGTCTGTTTCAGGAGAGCAGGGTGCGTTTCCAACGCCAGCTGCAGGTCCAGAATATAGTCAATGACATGCTGGAGGATTTCCACTTTACTGACTTTCTTATCCTGCGGAATTGTGGGCACCAGACGTTTGAGTCGGCTGTAGCAGTCGTTCATGTCGTACTGCAGACAGAAAAGATCCTCATCTTCCATTTTGCATCGACTGCTCTCCGACAAATAACGCAAGGAGAGCTGACTGCAGCTAGAAGAAACCTTATGAGGGCGAACCGGCACGCTGGCCTTCATTGTAATAAATAAAACTACAAAATGAAAAACGTGAAAGGACAAGAAACGCGGACGCAACAATACGTTTAGTTAATAAAAAACGTAGTATGGTGCACGAAGAAAAAGAGCGCAGTTCTATCCTGACCACATCTCCTCTCTGAGTGTGAACGCACAGTGCAAAACAGAGGATGAGTTATTGTTGGTTACATAGAGGAAAAGGGGAGGCGCCATCCGCTCGAGCTTTGACAGTCCTACGCGAGGAAACCGGTCAGTCACGAGCTCTCGTGATGATGGAGCAGCGCGCGACCTGAAACTGCACGGAGGGTCTCGAGCACAAACAAGAGGCTGCTGGGTGAAACGTCTCTCTCTTTCTTTCTCTCTTTCTTCCTCTGTGTGTGTGTGTGTGTGTGTACGCGTCTTTGCTTATCCATTAGTGAATCAATTTATTTGTGTTTCTAGAACAAACAAAAATCCAATGCAAATAAGATTTTAATCTTTAACAATTAATATTCTATAACCGATCAGTTGAAACCTTTATTCGGAATTTTAGTATCTAAAGTAACCTGTTTTTTTAATTTATACTATTTCAAACTAAAATAAATGGAAAAAAAACTACAATAAAACGTATAGGTTTATCTCATATTTATGATTGCAAAAATTATGATTCAGTTTAATCTTTTTTACATTTTTGCATTGTTAGTTAAAATAAAAAAAAAAGATTATATATGTTAACTACCAACTGGATGTATGAATAGTGTTCTCAATACATTTACATCAGGTTCATGTTTAGGAAAATCTGCAGCTTTCACGAAATATGACATTATTTATTTATTTGTTTATTACCTTGTGCACTGTTTTGTAAAATGAAATGATTCTATATATAAAACAACACCCACGGCACAGGGGCTCAGTGGTTACTGTCACCTCACAGCAAAAAGGTCACTGGTTCGAGTCTTGGCTGGACCAGTTGGCGTTTCTGTGTGGGGTTCTCATGTTCTCTCCGTGTTCGTGTGGGTTTCCTCCAAGTGCTCTGGTTTCCCCCACAGTCCAACGACATGTGGTATAGCTGAATTGGGTAAGCTAAATTAGCCGTAGTGTATGTGTGGGTGTGAATGCAAAAGTGTATGGGTGTTCCCCAATGCTGGGTTGCGGCTGGAAGGGCATACACTAAAACCAACAAATGCTGGAATAGTTAGCGGTGCATTCCGCTGTGGCGACCACTGATAATCTAAGCTAATGACTAAGCTAAAGGAAAATGAATGAATGAATAATCTTGTAATGGTAGATTCCATAGTGACAACTCTCACAATGCACCTCTTGATTTTCCAGTAAACAAACAAACAAAAATGAATAGCTAACTAACTCTATTCACTGAGCATTAAATAAATACTATATAGATTCCAGACATATAATTATTCTTACGAATTTAATTAATATCTAGTTAATCATTTGAGTAAAATAATATTTCAAAAAATCTTCTGTAACTGTCTTTTAAGCATTCTCTAGAAGATGGTTTGGTTAGGAAGAGTAAGCATTCTCCAGATGATGGTTTGGTTAGGAAGAGTAAATGACCATTTAGCCTCATTCACTTTTACTTCAGACTGAAGGCTAACACTAGTCCTGTTATGTCATTCATTCACAGCAGCCCACATTCAAACATTTTCACATCCATGGCAAGTTGCCAAGGCAATAGAAATGCCTCCCCTCCTGAGGCAACAAGTTATAATCTGCTTTTCATTTCCTCTCACTTTAATGCACCCAATTGTGTAATGTTTTGCCATGGTAGAATTTGTATCTGTGTGATATGTATTAGGTAATCATGGAACTTTGTCATGAAAAATTTTACTTGCTTTCTGCAGGTGGGTTGGCCAAACACCCAGCAGCTTAGCAGGTGCAAAGAGTTTGCAAATAGCGCTATTTGTCATGTTCTGAAAAGGGGTCCTCAAAACGTAGAGCTGGCGTCCTCCTTTGAAAACAAAACCACTTACGATGCATAAAGCCCTGCAATTAGCACATCACAACAAAAATCCTCAGCATTCTATTCTTGTTTAGTCAGAACTTGCTTTGGTTGGTAATACTTTATTTAAAAGGCATTGTGCAAGGCCATTACAGGAATGTTTACCACATCACACATCTTGCTCAGTGCTGAGAGGCTATGATGTACGATGCTATTCAGCAAGCTGTTTAATTATAAATCAAATATTAGATCAAGTATTATATCTGTATTTCATAATGCATAAAATGAAGTATCATTTGACAATAAAAAATTATTAGCCAATTAAAAATCATGTTGTGCATGTTTTTTTTAATCTGTCTATATTACCACAAAAAACTATGTGTTTTGTGAACTTGTTCTGGTATTACCTGATAGATTTTTTTGGTGCTAAACTATGTTATGCTGCTTTGACACAATTTACTGTACATTGTAAAAGTGCTATATAAATAGAATTGAATTGAACTGGTGTTAGTCCCTGATTGCAGTTTGTATAAATTCAAGAGAACGCCTGTCTATATTCTTCATAGACAGCTCTTCAAAAGAAACAAGTGTATGAATCTTTGATGGTAACCTTTCCCAGAATACCTTTCATTCTCTCTGTACTTTCTATTTTAACCCCCATGCAATAGGATACAACACTCTGTGTCAGCAGGCAGAACTTACAGTGTACAAAATAAACATTTCTTTCATTTTGTTGTAAAATAAACCCTTGGAGTGCATAAACATCATGAACCATTGTGTATATTTGAATATCTTTTTAAAATGCCAAAATACTAGATTCAGTATACCACCTTCAATCTTAGGCATGTCTCTAAAGTATATAGAAGAAGGAATAAACCTTAGTCTTATAAACTCGTTGACTCTGCTTAACTTAGAGTATAATCTGCATGCACAATGAATCAGTAAAAAAATTATGTTCTTCATGTTTCAAAATAGGCTTATTTAATAAAGCAATTTATAAGCATCTTTACAGTACACTCTCAGCAAAAATGGTATAATGTTGTAATAAAAAAGGTACAAACCCTTGCCACTGTGGCAGTACCTTTGTATGGAACAGAACTGTACCTTAAGACAAAGAGACAAATTTGTACCATTGCAGTTTGTACCTTTAAGGACATTATTTGTACAATGGGAAACCAAAATGTACCTTTGGTTTTTAAAAGCTGCAGATACAATATTGTACCCTCATCAAAGGTACAAATCTAATCCATGAAGGTACCACTATAGTGAAAAGACACTTTGTACCTTAACAGTGTCAAATGTGCTCCTTCAAGAACTATTTAAAGGTGTTTTGCTATATCCAAAATGTGTCAGTTTATTTTCAGTAAATATAAAACATCAAATACATTTGTAAACAATGTTTTAAAAAAAGTTTATTTTTGTGTAAATGCACCTTTTTCATTTACAATAAGGAATAAAAAATATGTTAACATAAATCAAAAGATCTATTTTTTGCTAAACATTTTCACAAAAATGTACAGAAATACATTCTCCCATGTACAATAGAAAACTTTTTTTCTCCAATTTTTACACAATACCTTTGTGATCACTTAGAAGTTCATTTAGTTTACTCAATTTTAAAATAGAAATGGAATTATGTGAAGTATTGTAACAAGATATGCACAACAATTGATAAGTTTTACTATGCTAAAATGTCTGCATGAACACTGAATATGCAGGACTTCTGCAAGCTCATGTGCATAGTGGAAAGCAAACGCTAAAAGGTGTGGATATCAATAATGAAAATGTCAGAAAATGCTCACCAAATGTTTCTTAAAAATGCCTTAAATGTTTAGTTTAAAATACCTATAGTTTTGTTTTACCAGTTATTTTATATTATTTTATATTATAGAACTTAATAATTAATGTTCATGAGTTTCTTTAAATATGCTTTTAAATGATCATTCATGTTTTAATATGGAAATTATTCATAAAATCACTTTGCCTTTACAGTAATATTTCTGTTCATAGATATTGTAATAAAGAAGGAGTTGTCCAACACTATGTACCCTTTTTATGAGAACAAGTGTGTACCTTCATTTCAATAAAAGGTACAGATCAGTATCATAAGAGGTATTTTCTGTACCATTTAAGGTACTTTTTTTTTTACAAAAGTCCAAAGGTATTTGTGCCACCGTTTACCTTTTTTCGGACTGTGTAGGTTTGCGTCTTGCGTAGGTCTTGTATTCTTTATTATTCAGACATGTGATCAGCCGAGGACAAAAAAGGACCCATTAACCCATTAAGGACACAAAATAATAATAATAATAACAAAATAAAATTATATATATATATATATATATATATATATATATATAT